>JBAMJV010005608.1:65000-104021 GCA_037951105.1 Echinarachnius parma | reverse complement strand
TGTTATTAACTTAATTTATGATTTCATGATTGTTGTTTTCCACTATGTTGTCAGTGATATACAAACTAATACATACATGTACATCATACCAAATTGTGTACATTAGAAGGTGAAGGGGAGTTGATCATTGATTAGGACTCATTCATTGCATTTATACTGTGTGAATGTGTGAACTTCAGAATCCAGTGTAACCAATGTCTGGGACAGGAACAAGCCAGAAAATCAGTCTCTTCGAGTTCCTTTATTACGCCGACCTATAAAGCGAATCACGCTCTTGATACGAGCCAAAAGATGGCGCTATACTAAATACCGCAACATCATACTTTGAACACAATCATTGAAGGCCTCATCACCTCGCATCTTCATCGAGGCCAGGGAGAAGACAGTTTGGTGCTGCAGGGTTTATAGGTGCCCCTTTTTATTATTTTTTAAAAGCTCATTTAAACAATCCAAGTTAGATAACTGTTTCTTAAAACTTAGTAGTGAGGGGGCTTCGATTACACTTCAATTTCATTTGGGATTTTAAATTGAATTATATCCAAGCCGAATGATGATGGATGACACATAAACAATTTATTAAATAAAAATGTCCCCCATTTTAAAAACCAAAACAATATTGCATTGTTTTGTTAAAATTAATGTGATGCTCTGAAAGACTGAAACGCCAGAGTGCAATTTCGTTCGCTAATAAAATACCATGGGGTAAGAGCTTTTAAAAAGGAATCTTGATTGAATTTAGCCTGTAATATTTGAGTCGGTTGTTTTAGGAAAACGTCATAAATTGGCTGATTATGGAGTTTTAATACCATAACGATTATGTGGAGACTGCCAGTGAAACCAGACGCAGTCTCAGTGGAACGACCGTCGGAATAGAGACCAATTTTGTTGCCTAATCTGATCTGCAATATTGCTTGTAATAATAACATAAATTGGACAAAAAATAATTTAAAAAAAATTAGTCAGCTGGAAATGTAAATTCTACAACGCGTCTGAAAGCAGACTATCTCGATAAGATGCTGACATTTTATATCTTGTGACTGAATTGCTGGACACTGCATAGATCGACAAATCTATCGCTTTCATGGCCTTTTTGACATTATTATTGTTATTTTCACTGTCGGCATTCTAGCGATAGACGCGACCGATACGCGGTGCCTTAAGAGGCAAGAACACCGTAAGTCCGCAGTAAAAGTTACTTACGGAATAACATTTTTGTTGGGACATAAAACACCACATTCTCACACTTTGAGCGACATTTGTAGCCCTATCAATACATTTAGGGCTGATATAATACTTTAACTCACCGATATCGTGTGTCGCTATACAAGTCATTCTATAATTACGGCGAATTGTGAGATTTTCCACAATTTTCCATGCCTCTTCTTCGGTCTTTCGCGGTACTTTTTGTTCAAACTGCAAAAAAAAAAATATAACGTGCATCCGTATGCGCGAACACTTTTCAGAAACTTAGGCAGCTAGGTACGGTACAGCGCGCGCGCCGCAAAGCTGCTATACAGAACTTGGGCGCGCCAAGTTATAGCAGCTTTGCGGCGCGCGCGCTGTACCGTACCTAGCTGCCTAAGTTTCTGAAAAAGTGTTCGCGCATACGGATGCACGTTATATTTTTTTTTTTTTGCAGTTTGAACAAAAAGTACCGCGAAAGACCGAAGAAGAGGCATGGAAAATTGTGGAAAATCTCACAATTCGCCGTAATTATAGAATGACATGTATAGCGACACACGCTATCGGTGAGTTAAAGTATTATATCAGCCCTAAATGTATTGATAGGGCTACAAATGTCGCTCAAAGTGTGAGAATGTGGTGTTTTATGTCCCAACAAAAATGTTATTCCGTAAGTAACTTTTACTGCGGACTTACGGTGTTCTTGCCTCTTAAGGCACCGCGTATCGGTCGCGTCTATCGCTAGAATGCCGACAGTGAAAATAACAATAATAATGTCAAAAAGGCCATGAAAGCGATAGATTTGTCGATCTATGCCGACAGTGAAAATAACAATAATAATGTCAAAAAGGCCATGAAAGCGATAGATTTGTCGATCTAGACACTGCACTGCGACAAACAGCCATGGAAACTCGTAAATTTGTAGCCCTTGTTTCTCTTGTTGTGATTTTGACACTATCAGTCATTGAGTTTCTCCCGAAACTAGTGACTTCAGGTAATTCATTTGTATGTTTCTTCTTTTTTATCGATAAATAAACGCTAAAATGATACATGGGTTATTATTTAAAAAAACCTTTGTTAGTTGGTATGATACTATTTCACTCTGTATGAATGTATCTCCGTATAGAGGCACATGCACTGCGCATATAATGAATCGCGACATGTATTGCTATAGCTTATACACTAAATTTGCTAGTTAGATATGTCCTTAGTATTATGATTTTACTGTTGAAAACAAACTCGAGTCTCGACTCAGACTTTTTTAGTTTTATTTGGAAATAACAATTTAAATTGTATGTTAGAACTTAAAGTGTAAATTATGCATCATTTTGAAATGTGTATTCAAATTAACAGTAAAGTAAACAGTAAATGTAAATTTTAGACTGTTAAACCTAAGAAAAATAAAAAATTTAAATTCAGATTTCATTTTCAGTGTGACTTGTTGAAACTTGAATATGTGATTGACATTGTGAGTCTGAGTGTGATTTCTCGGGGGAATGTTCGTGTCATGACATAGGCATTCGCTTCGAAGACATGCCAACGACTTGATACGCATGACTAAAACTATCTGAAAAGAACCCATGCTCTAGATCTATGCAATTTGTATATAGTGCATCGGTTGATTCGGTTCTTTTAGCTTTAGTCATGCATGTCAAGCAATCCTGATGTCAAGTCGTGGGCACGTCTTCGAAGAGAATGCTGCGTCATAGTCATACACCATGTACGCCCTCGGCCCCTCCCACTCCTAGCGTCAGACTGATGCAGTGCGTAATACAGACCTGTTCAGAAGTTTTAAAAGGGTGAAAAAACACCTTTTCACCAAAAAGTCCCAAACTCTGTCTGTGAGCGCACTCTTTGTGTACAAACAGTATGGTAATATCTCTTCTTCTTCTTCTTCTTGTATAGTCTGCCTCCTTCAACTTGAAGATTCTATCTGTATAAGTGGCTAAGATTATAACCTATTGCAAAGAATACATTTGATTGTATGATGATTTGCATTACAGTATCCATGATTCCACTTCAACTTATTTAATCGCGTAGGAATCCCATTTTCTTTGCTCTTGTTCAATCATATTATATATTTCTGGTCAGTTTCTTTGTTTGAATTCATTATTTTAAAAATCTGCATCACTTCGGTGATCCCTTGCATATATCCCCAAGTTGATTTCTATCCTTCGGGTTTATGTCGGGTTTATATAATAGCTTCTGACCACACGAGCAATGATAATTAAGGGGTTTCAGGGACGAGCACCGTACTAGGGTTTTCTATAGCTCAGTCAGTAAGAGCACCGGTCTAGCAATCCGGAGGTCTCGGGTTCGAATCCCGTTGGAATCCCATTTTCTTTGCACTTTTTCAATCACATTATATATTTCTGGTCAGTTTCTTTATATGTTTGAATCAACTTATTTAAGATAGTCTTCATGACTTAACTTATGACATATATTCTGTTTTGCACTCAAGATACTATTGGTGATTCCAGTATAAAGACAGACAAAAGGGAACTCCATAATGGAGGGAAGCACAACTCCTCCCAGTCTGATATCCACCCATTCAGCGCATTGGACTATGCCATCTTCTCTGCAATGCTACTGGTCTCCACAGCGACTGGACTGTACCATGCTTTTTCCGGGGGTGGACAGCGGACAACAGCTAAGTGAGTCACAATTTAAAACAATCCAATATCACATGGACAAAAAAGGGGAAGTATAAGAACACAAGCTATCTGGGACAAAACGGTATACTCCTGAGTGTTTTTTATTGTTATCTACGACTTTTTTATTCATTCAACTGTCCATTTTTCAAAATAATCTGTAATACAAGACAGCCATCATCTTATCAGGCATTCGAAATATTTATCATCATCATCATCTTACTGCAGGGCTGTCCCATTAGCTTTTCAGGTGGCCCAAATCATATTGGCCACCCCCACCGGCATAGACTGAAGTGTGATATAGATCCCAATTCCTTCGTTACCAATGCAAGATTTTCTTGTGGCTAAACCAAATTTCTGATGGCCATTGACACCCATCGCTGAGGACAAGCCCTATTACTGAGCATTTGAAATTTTGTTGATGTGGAAGAATGGTTTTCTTATTTGTAACAATGAGGATTGTTTCAATTATTGCTTTATTTTCATGATCTGCACAGATTCTTAATGGCAGACCGGAGCATGTACAGCATCCCTGTGGCGATATCGATCCTAGCTTCGTACACGTCAGCCATCACCGTGCTGGGCCTTCCAGCCGAGGTCTTTAACTACGGCATTCAGTATTGGATGGTCATCTTCAGTTTCTTTCTCACCATCCCCATCACCGCTCTCGTCTTTATTCCTGTGTTTCATGGCCTGGGAGTTACTAGTGCATATGAGGTGAGTTTTGCAAGGTCTTCAAAAGTTTGATTTCAAGAAAGGTAAAGAAAATACAAGGTATTTTCATAGAGGTCTTTAACTACGACAACCAGTATTGGATTGTCATCTTTAGCTTTTTCCTCACCATCCCTATCACCTCTCATCTGTATCCCTGTGTTTCATGGCCTAGGAGTTACAAGTGCTTATGAGGTAAGTTTTGCACCCTCACCAAATTAAAAGCATAAAGAATGAATGATAATCTTTCAAGGGACTCTACTGGGCATTCTAGCAAGTTTGTTTGTCTATTGCAAAAAAAAAATTTCCATCCATCAATGTTTTTATCTTCATCCCTGTTTTTTTTTTTACTTGGAGTCATCAGTGAAAGCAAATGAATAAATTATAGAAACTGGGCACTTTTCTCACATTTTTGTTTAAATCTCCTCTTGTTCTCTCTCCCTTTTGTTTCTAGTATCTTCATAAGCGGTTCAGCATGTCCGTAAGAATAGCAGGGGCTGGGCTGTTCATCATTCCAACACTGTTCAACATGGCAATTGTTCTCAAGTTCCTTTAGCGTTAATATTAACGAATGCCAACTAAGCAGTCTTTAATGCCAATATGAACACCACATATCTTCTTGATTCAGTGGTTGTGATTTTTCTCTAATTTGTTAAAACCTGCTCACTTTTTTAAACAGTATCTTCACAAGCGGTTTAGCATGGCAGTAAGGGTCGCAGGGGCTGGGTTGTTCATCATTCAGACACTGTTCTACATGGCCATTGTTCTGTACGCTCCAGCCCTAGCAATTGAAGCAGGTAAGGACGATTTGAAACTTACTTAATCTCTATATGCAACAGTTGGTTAGAGACTAATCACAAACATATCAAATTTTTGATTTTGAAAGGAATTTTTGTTTTTATAACTTTGGTTAATTATACAAATTTCGTATTCATTCTGGTATTTAAAAGACTACTAATAATAGTGGAGCCTTATTACCCATGGGCATCAGGTACAGTTCAAATGCATACAATTATACTGCTATATTTGATATGAATGGTTATAACTCGACTTGATATCTGATGTCAAAAATGTAATTGTGTTCAGCACGAGTTGCATAATTTCTCTGGGAAGGTACATTACGCTGTAGGCCTATACTAAATTCTCTATCTTGAATTATGTGACAATATCAGTGGGAATTATGCATAAATTTGTTCTATTCTGGTAACTTTTTTTTATTTCTTCCAGTGACAAAGTTTCCCATCCCAGCCACAGTTCTCCTCACTGGATTACTCTGTACTCTCTATACTGCATTGGTGAGTCATTCTATCTTTTTATCATGATGTGATTTCTTCTTTAATATGAACTGTATGTACATGTACATTATTATTAATAAGGGAGAGCAGCCATAATTGTTACCAATGTCAAACATTTCCCAAACATTTTCCACTTAAACATACTGTTGTACGAAAGGAATAAAAAGGAATTAGAAAAAAAAAGGAATAAAATATGTGTTTTGGACTGACATTTTATACTTCAAAATCAAATTCCTGGTTTGATGTTTGTTTTTTTAATGCATACCATATTTGATAATAAAATGTTTGTGAATTGCCCAAGGAATTTGACAACTTCAATAAGAACATCTTACATATTTTATCTTACACTTCCTGTTCGTGATTGATGAAAGTATTTTAATTAATGTTCTAAAATAATTCCCCTTTTCACTATTGAATGGAATAAACCAATTTAAACCACCAGCAAAACTGAATTTAAGTATTATAAAATCTGCACTGTGAACTCATAGTAACAGCGTCCAAATCCTGCTTGGTGTGGGTTTATTAATCAATTACATTTTCCACACTCTTTTCCCCTTTAGGGTGGGATCAAAGCAGTGGTCTGGACTGATGTGTTTTGGAGCCCCAAATATTTCCTACTTCCAAATCCTGTCTGATGTTGGTTTAGTAATCAAATAATTTTCCACACTCTTTCCCCCTTTAGGGTGGAATCAAAGCAGTGATCTGGACTGATGTGTTCCAGTTCCTGGTCTTGTTTGGGTCTCTTCTGACCGTTGTGATCCTGGGGACCCTCAATGCAGGAGGAATGGGCTATGTGTGGAACTACAACAAGGAGAAAGGCAATCTCAATTTCATAGAGTAAGTTGGAAATGAAATAATATAATTTATTTGGTAAATTATGTAAAATTTAATGTAGTTAAACTCTGGTTATAGGGACCAATATGTTGCAGTTCCTGGTCTTGTTTGGGTCCCTACTCACCGTTGTGATACTGGGAACCCTCAACGCAGGGGGAATGGGCTATGTGTGGAACTACAACAAGGAGAAAGGCAATCTCAACTTCATTGAGTAAGTTGGAAATGTAATTTTAAATAAATGTTGTTAGTAGAAAAGGATTAAGGTAGTTTAAGATTAAGTTGGAACCTGCAAAACTGAATATATGGGCTATTTGTGTAAATGTTACAATGAGTAATAAGGCAGCACTTGCTAATTTGTAACCTTCATTGCCTCCTTATTATCATCATCATCGTCATCGTCATCACCGTTATCGTCATCATCGTCATCACCATCATTATCATCATCATCATCATCATCATCCTCATCATCATCATCATCCTCATCATCGTCATCATCGTCGTCATCACCATCATCATCCTCATCATCATCATAATCATCATCATCATCATCATCATCTTAATTCCCCATCTCCTCCACCTCCTCTGCTGCATTATTATTCTCATCATTATTATCACATCAACATACTCCTGTCTTATCTTTTCTTTCACTTAGTACATGAGATTGAATCGACTGTTAACCACCGTCATCAACATTTTAAAGCTATTTTTTCATACTTGCTACTTTCCATCCAGATTATCTGCCGATCCGACACATCGTCTGACTTTCTGGGGTCTGGTGATAGGGGGTGCTTTCAACAGTCTGCCCCTGTGGGCCGTCAGTCAGACAGCCATCCAACGTTTCCTCACCTCTAAGACGCTCAGGGATGCAAAGATGTGAGTCATATTTTTCCGCAAATTTTTTCGTTAAAGGGTACCACCACCCAAAAATAATTATTCTTATTTAATGAAAGGTCACATCTTTAGTAGTCCATTCCATCAACAATTTCAGAAAATAAGTTTCCAGAAAAAATATATAATTGGAAAACGCATCACCATTCGAAAGCATGCGTTCATGGGTCTGCATGTACAAAGTCTACCTTTGTCCAGAGCGGACGAATCGTCCGGGATTCTATTGTCTCGAAACGTACGCGTGAATAGTATTGGTGCACTCGCAAATGTTTGGCACGTACGGAACCATGAAATAATAATGGTTCCGTAAGTGGTGGTAATTAATTGCATTGTTTATGAATTACACAACCCTTTGCAAAATGTTGGGTATCTATTTGATATTACAAAACGGTACCAAAACATATAATTATGTGTTGTTCTTTGCCTGGTGGTCCCCTTTAAAGGGCGATGCAACTCAAGAAAAGAGTTTGTACTACTTTATACATCGTAATATTCCTGTTTATTATATATATGTAACATTACTCCGACTCAGATTTCTGCGAACACTGGAGGCCGCCATTATTAGGTTTTTACGGACATCATGCACTAATGCACTTCAATAGCTCCTATTCAACCTTTGTCTGAATACTTGTAGTAGATGCGCATCTGTGAAAATAGACAGGTTTTCACTGTACTTTTGTGTTTTCCCCCCAATACAGGTCTGCATGGTACGGTCTTCCAGGCAACATTGTAATGGTGTCATTGGTGGCTCTATGCGGTCTCGTTCTTGCTGCCTTCTATAACAGTAAGTATCTCGTATAAAAATGAATGTGTTCATTAACATGGTGCGTGACTGATAAAAAGCAAACCGCACACTACCTGGTCTGGTCTGAGCAGTGGTTGGTTTGATTTGATTTATTTCCACAATTTTGCTTTATGCAATCTGTACTCTTTGGTTTCTATAAAAGCAAGTGCCTCAGTTTCATCACACAGCACACTACATGGTCCGAATTGACTACCAAATGAGGATCTGAACTATACTACATACTGTGACTATGTATGTCTTGCTTTAGATCAGATATGCAGGAGTTAGTTGGATCAGAAGCAGATCATATAGTGTGCGGTGTGCTTGAAATGAGGTCATACCTGCTTTCTTATAAAACAAACTATTGAACTCTTTAATGAATTTGTTGCTACCGAAGTGTTATTATTACCCAATTTAACTGATTTTTGTATGAGAGGCGCTCATTTTACCATGTTTGAAGGGGCCTCCAAAAACAAATTATTTGGAATCTTGGCTTTTTAGAGACTATTTTCTTAATCTTTTCTGATTTGTTTAAATATGAATATAAAGTTGATGAAATTGATTCTGCTGTGCGTTTAACATTTTGATTTATGTTTTGACTTGTTATTACTGATAAATAATGATATTGTTAACCTTTTATTGTTATTGTTTTCTCTAATAATGATATTAATTATACTGTTGGCTAGCTTTCTTTGCATGTTTCTAAAAAATAACCTGTTGAAAAAAAATAAGCATTCATTTTCTGCCAAGTGAATATGCATTTTTTCCTTCAAAGTTCATTCTTTCAAAGGGAAAAAAATGTTGCATCTAAATAGAATGGTTGCCTAACAATTTTGGATGTTATGCAGATTTCCTATACATTTGTCTGCTCTGCTTTCAAAACAGTGTAGTTTTTTCATTATAAGTCCAAAATATACATCATAGGTAGACAAATGGGTAGGAGTAGAACATATTATGTTTTTTGTGTACATTTTTCTAAATGTTATTCCACCAATTAGCTATATAGTCTCTATCCATGTCAATTAGTGCAACCATCACGGGCGTCGATATGTCATTGATACCCATTGATCAGGGGGGGATGATCCATTCATCCATCCCCCCCTGATGAATGGGGGGGATGAATTGTTTATGGTTGCCCATGGCAACCATAAACAATTAAAAGTCGAATATAATCCATCTATTTTATCCGCTACAGCTATCCATTAAAGGGATCAAGTAATTTTGTTGAAATGTGCAAAACTGATGAAGGGTTGATAAACTGTGCATGCTGTTATTTGATATGTCCACCGAGTAATGTGTAAAAATTCCATGGTAAATAAATGTTGTATGAACGAGAAATGAGCGAATATGCAAAGCGATATTCAATAACTCATTCCGCTGACTTTGTACACAATTGAAATTCTCCACCAGAGCATTTCAAATCGGAACACTTTAATCATACATATCTTTATAGCAAAAAAGAAATTTGGAAAACAGAAACCTGTTCCATACTCCTATTGGTTATACGAATACAACAAGGTATTTGGGAACCGCTAGACTTCTAAGCAAGTTTTGACGATTTTGACAACGTTACTAGATCTCTTTAATCACACATATCCAAGTAAGAACAGAATATAGATAGTTACAAAAAAAGTTAAAAGTCCTTCCTGTGCCAATTTTGGCACATATGGCGGCGCCTATCTCCGACTCATTAGCCCTAGGCCACACCTCTACTAAATTTAGCGAAAGCTACAGAAGGGGGCTAGTCCTCTGGTAACATTCCCTTCTCCTAAATAAATTCTCTATAAATGCCGAGCGCCTGGCTAGAAGGCAGAAGGTACCAGACCCGGTCTGGGTTCGAAGGCAGAAGGTACCAGACCCGGTCTGGGTTCGAACCCGGGACGTCCCATGCATGAGGCGGACACTCTAACCGCTAAGCCACCATGCTCGGTGGAATATAGATAGACATAATATTATAAAGAATGATAATTAATAATTCATAATTCCATCTCTCTATTAAACAGACGGTTTGACTCCACTACAACCAGCCCTTAATCACACATATCCAAGTAAGAACACACTCGTACTTATATAAATAAACATAAGTAGAAAGAGTGTTATTATATTTAGACATAAGCATAACAAATGATCATTATATTTTTAGTAACCCATTCAGGACTGGTCCCGAAAATACTCGGGCTGGGTTTCTATGGAGAATGCATGTTATACCCAAATCTATTAGTCTTGAATGGGTTAACAACAACAGTGATAATAATGAACAAATATAACCAGAAACAAGGGTCAAACTTTGATTTATTTCATGCTCTGTTTGGTACTTACCGGTAGTTGCTATGATAGTCAATTTACTTGCTTTAAATTGCATTGAAACAGAAAGTTGTACCACTTACTACTGATAAAATGATTTCTGCCCTGATGAAGATCCTGCTAGGATTGAAAGCTAAGCTGCTAACTACTATCATTTTATTACATTGGCGATTTTTTTTCTTCTTTTTTTCTTTCTTTCTCTTCATTACTTGCACTAACTACTGATACTCAATTCATTGTGAATATGTTTTCACTAAACTAGTAAAGCACCCCAATCCACTGGAAGCAAGTAAAAAGTTAAAGTGATCCACTAACTTCATAATATTTTTCAAAAAGTCATATTTGAGACTTCAATCATACCACCTACTTCTCATTTATTTTAACTGCAGTTCAAATGATTGGGGAGACATAAAATCAAAACCCATTTCATTCTTCTGTTACCATAAGCCAAACAACAGGGTACCAAAAATATGTGGAAGCTCAAAGTGATTTTGGTTGAATTTAACAATGTTCATGGATTATTTTAACCTCTTCAAAGTTTTGTTTGCTGCTACATGTACGAATATGTATTCATCATGAACCCTTTCTGATAACCCTTCATCTCACTTTGAACATAGAGATCATATGATGACACACGCAGTACCCCGGGGTACCGTTGTACCCCGGTATCCCGCGTTGTGTAGCGCCATCTTGCATCCAACCGTACCGCAGCTATTGCGTTGTGCATGCAGTGCAGCGCGCGATTGTATGCACGCTATACCCACAGTACAGCTATAAAAATTAAATCAATAATTAAACAAAATGGCGGATTTTCGTCTGGTACCCCGGGGTACCGTTTATGTCATCATATATATTTTGTTGTTGTTGATTTTTACCTCACCTTTATTAGTCAACTCTTGCATTTTCTTCACCGTACTTGTTTGTCTCCCCCTTTGTTTCTCTTTTATTGCTCTCTTACTGCGTCCATGCCTGTCAGTTCCCTGCGCTTCTTTTTAAATTAATTTCTTAATCAGTTGTTTTTTTCTTACATTTGCCTGACATAATCTTGTTGCATGGTTCCTCCTTTCCACTATCATGCATTTCTATGTCTTGAGACTATTTAACTCAAATTATATACCGCATGATTATTATATGCTAGTGTTTTTTGTCCATGCATAGAATTGTACTTTTATGTGTGTGTATATACTTTAAAGTAATACATGTTCTTATTGTTTATCCTTGTTCTGTCCAAAGTCTAACTCAAATTTAATTATAGTGTTTTATTTTACTCACTCATTATTTCAATTTCTATATTTTCAAATTATTTTCTTTTCTTCTGTCCAAAAATTATGTATGATCATTGTTGTTTTTCACACTACAATTTATTTTCCATTTTTGTTTGGTGTATACTTTTAATTTGTTTTTTCTTTAAAACTAACTACGGTATGTCACATGTACAGTATATTAATTCTTCACTATGGATTTTAAAAACCCCTATGCAGATGGAAGCATCAGTCACCCAGTTCATTACACCCCAGAGTATTCAAAGCCAGACCAGGTAACTAAAAAAAAATTTAAAAAAATTAATTTTCTTTATAATATTAGTTTAGTACTCGATCTTTGTTTTCCAGCCATCAGTTATAAGAAATTCTATTAACCAGAGGTGATCTTACAGTTTATATTCGCTTTGTTTTTCATTAATTTCCCACCTGAAAATGTTCCTCGAACCTCATCATGCAATGTATAAACAAAATTATATCCTACATGAATGAAATCCTGTTCAGTGATTGGTCTACATAGCGTCATGTGACCAAACATAGTAATGCCCATGGAGAAAAATGTGCTATGCGTGACGTCATTCATGGAATAGTAAATGCTATTCCATGAATGACGTCATAGACGCCGGGTGATCATATTGAGCCCATAGAGATGCGTGTTATAAAACTTCCCTGCGAGAAGAGGTCTTGTTATTGCTTGCGAAAGATGCTCGACGAGATTTCTCAAAGAGTTATTTAAAAAGAAATACAGCATATTTTCACCCGTGAATATCAATAAGTTCCAAAGAATATTCTAGAGATGCATTTCATGTATAACGTAGCGGTATTCGAATTTAAAAATTACGACAATGGTGCATATTGTGCATCGTTGTCCTTCTGTGGTCGTGACACTAATTCGTCATTTAACAATTGTCCGCGGTGTACACTGCACTAGCTGTATGTGTAATGTACGAAAAACTATTTTCTCCATACAATTCACGTGTGTAGTATGTAAAGCAGGTTAATTATTCACTTTGATGCGCGCGTTTTGCATTTGGGTGCGCATTAGTTGTTAATGCGCGTAACCATACGCGCTCTGCGCTAGGACTATTGCGCAAAGGGGGTCAGTGTCACAAACATAACATAGTCAGTGCAGTGATGGTTCCATGATCAGTGTTTGGTTTTTCTTTATATTTTCTTTAATTTAATTGAAATCATTTATTTTTGCGATGATTATGATTATGCGAAGGATATAAAACAAATATATCATGCACAATTTCGAGCCACTAGTGAAATTATGGATTCCTCGGTGACAGAAAAAGCACTATGTTCTTCGGGTCTACGACCCTCAGAACATAGTGATTTTCCTGTCACCTCGGAATCCATAATTTCAACTAGAGGCTCTCAGTGCATGGTATATTTGTTTACTATATATATGTACCTGTAAGTAGCCACCATTATTATTATTATTAATAAACTGTGTGGACAGAGATCCTGCTCTTCTCTCAAAGTAGAATTAAGAATTGATTCCTGTTGAATGGTGTTTATTTATAAATATATATTTTGGTTTTACTTACAGATTCTGATCTACTTTGTGAGCATGGAGTTTGGTCACATACCGGGCATGCAGGGCCTGTTCATCGCATGCCTCTTTGCCGGCACGTTAAGGTAAGACCTGGGACAGGGCTCTACAAACCCACTTGCCCGCTTGCCCGGGGCAAGTGAAAAAATGGTGGAGGGCAAAGGACAATTCAAAGTCACTTGCCCTTGTTGTGGTATTGCATTTTCTAGTGTTATGTTTTATCTGTTCATGAAAGCGTGTTGGATATGTTTTCGGATATTGTTGGGCATCATCAGTAATATACAAAATAAATTACTCAAGATTTGAGTCATGGCCCAACTGTTTTATTATCTTAATCAGATGTCAAACTTCAACATGGTGGCAGAGGTGGGACACTGGGCAAGTAATCTCGATGCGAGTTATTATGATAAAATGTTTTAATGTACAGGATTATATGTGGATAAAATGTAAGAAATAATTGATTAAAAATGCTTGCCTCTTTGCTGGCACATTGAGGTAAGACCTGGCACAGGGCTATACAAACCCACTTGCCCGCTTGCCCTGGACAAGTGGAAAATGGTGGAGGGCATGTAGATGTACAATAAGAATTCACTTGCCCCTGAGGCAACCAAGTCAAGTAATCTAAATCTTAAATTGTTATAAGAAAATGTTTTAAATTTACTACAGGGCTTGCCCGGTTGCCCGGGGAAAGTGAAAATCAGTTGAGGGCAAAGGATAAGTCACTTGCCCAGGCATCTTGTCCAGGGCTTGTAATCTAAATCTTAAATTATTATGAGAAAATATATAACTTTACAGCAGGGCACTTTACAACTTTAAAACATTAGCACTTGTCCTATTGCCCAGGGCAAGTGCAAGTAAAAATGGATGTCAGGCAAGGAAAATTTCATAAAATGGTCTAGTTTGGTTACCCGTTTGGGCAATTAACATTTCTGTTTAAGCAGATTGAGCTTTCTAGCACAATTGATTGTCCTTTTTCCACATTGTTTTATTTTTGCTTTTGTCCAACAATTTCAGTACAATAATACGTGTGGTTTACGGGTACACCATGTGAGATGGGTGGATTGGTAAGCCCTGAAAAGGACTATGGTAGTCCTAGAAAGGACTGTTGGTGTAGTTCTGAAAAGAACTGTTGGTATTCTTTCTAGGAGAGTTCTAAAAAGAACTGTTGGTAGTCCTAGAAAGGACTGTTGATAGTCCTTTCAGTACAGTAGCCTCAGGTCTGAATGCCCTAGCAGCAGTCACGTTAATCGACATCATCAAGCCCTGGAGACACCACATGTAAAGCAGAAGGGCTGGAAAAAGTTTTGAATCAAGATCACTGTAGCACCTTTCTTTCTAAAGAATTCTGATTTATTTTACTTTTATTCAACAATTTTAGTACTGTAGCATCTGGTCTGAATGCCCTAGCAGCAGTCACGTTAATTGACATCGTCAAGCCGTGGAGACAGCACATATCAGAACAGAGTGAAGCAGTAGGATTTGAAAAAGCTTTGAATCAAGATTACTGTAGCACATTTCTTTCTAAAGAACTCCTATCTATTTTACTTTTATTCAACAATTTCAGTACGGTAGCGTCAGGCCTGAATGCCCTAGCAGCGGTCACGTTAATCGACATCGTCAAGCCCTGGAGACATCATGTATCGGGACAAAGTGAAGCAGTAGGACTGGGGGCAAACAGCATTGCCAATTCAAAGCAAGATTATTGGGACACCATTCTTTCTAAAATATTCAGTAAGTCAGAAATTAAAATTGCATTTTCCTTTACCATTTATATGTTCCAATTGTACATGTGCATACAAATGCATTGGTATGAAGGCATTCAAATATCATCATGAGATGTAACAAGTAAAAGTACATTTTCCTGACTCATAAGTTTGTTGTGTACCTTGCTTGAAATATTACTTCATTTGAATAATCATCTCACTTCTGACATTTTGTATTTATATTCATTTGTTTGTAACAACATTTCTATGTAATAATGATGGTTTTGTTGCCATATCTCTCTGACTGAAATAATTCTACATTTCCTTTAATTTTGTACATACTGACTTTGTGCTTCAACACTAATTCTCATGATGACGATCAGAACATAATGATCAAAACCTTGAACAATGAGTGGGTCTTTCTTAGGACCACTTCTCTTGACAGAAAGAACTTAAACTTCCTCTTCAAGTTATTCTCCACCATGGAAACATCCAAAGATTATTTATATTTCCTGTTCTGTTTTTTCCCGTTCTTTTCACTCAGCTTTTGTGTTTGGTGTGATATCCATCGGATTGGCCTTTCTTGCTGGCAAGATGGGATCCTTGGTCCAGATGGCCAATACAGTACTAGGAGGATTAGGAGGTCCTATACTGGGTGTGTTCTCACTGGGCATCCTCTACAAGAGATCAAACTCAGGGTAAGAAACGTAGATAGCATGTCGATGTGAACTCTAGGTCTAAGCCAAGTGCCCAGATGGCAAACACAGTACTAGGAGGATTAGGAGGTCCCATCCTGGGCGTGTTCTCACTGGGCGTTCTCTACAAGAGATCAAACTCGGGGTAAGTAACATAGATTGCATGTTGATGTGAACTCTAGGTCTAAGCCAAGTGCCCAGATGGCAAACACAGTACTAGGAGGATTAGGAGGTCCCATTCTGGGTGTGTTCTCACTGGGAGTTCTCTACAAGAGATCAAACTCAGGGTAAGAAATTATGAAAGCATTTATGTAAAAACATGATATATTATTTTACCGAAGAGAGCAATAAGAGGTCCTATACTGAGTGCGTTCTCACTGTGACCTTTGTACAAGATATGTAACTCTGGGTAAGAAACGTTGGGAGAATTTTGATGTGAACATTTAACCCATAATTCAAATTGACAATAAGGAGAGCAATAGGAGGTCCCATACTGCGTGCGTTCTGACTGGGCATCCTTTACAAGACATCTAACACAGGGTAAGAAACATGGATAACGTGTTGATGTGGACACTAGACCAACTGACACGATTGCAAACAAGGTAATAGGATGGCCAATGGCGGGCGTATTCTAACTGGGTATTCTCTACGAGAGATCTAACTCGGGGAAAGAAACATGAATTGTATAGCATGTTGGTGTAAACACTAGGCCAAGTGACCAGATGGCAACACAGTACTGCCATCATTGTGAGGTCCAATAGGTGGGTGTGTTCTCACTTGGCATTCTCTTCAAGAGGTCTAACTCAGGTTACGTATCAACCGGTAATATCAATTAGGTGTGGGCTTATGGGCCTATCATTATCAGTTACAATCCATAGTTAAGAAGGGGTATTAGCTAGTCATATTCTTGGTCTGTTGTAGCTAGAAATCCTCTACAGATGGCCTAACTCTTGGTAAGTACATGTATATCAATAAGCATTATTGGATAAGTTTGATCCAACACAAACATTTTAACTGCTCGGCTAAGGCCAGGTTAATCATAGTGCAGTTGTGCCTTATAATAGAATTTCTCGATAGATGGTGCCATATAATTGTTTGAATATCATTTTTCTTATTATCATCATCGTCGTCGCCGCCGCCACTGCCGCCACCTATGGCTGCTATAGACAGGTGGACAGGATTGACTATATTTCCTCTTCTCTGTTCTGTTTTCAGTGGAGCTCTGCTGGGCATGTTAGTGGGTCTCTACCTCAGTCTGTGGATCTCTGTAGGGATGCTAACACACCAAGATACCAATGGCGTCGTGCAGGAAGATGGTCACCTCTATTGACAGGTTCCATAATGCTTTGGTGTAGTTATAATGATGATGATGCTAACCCCTTTATCCCCTCTTTTCTGTTGTTCTGTTTTCAGTGGAGCTCTGCTGGGCATGTTAGTGGGTCTCTACCTGAGTCTGTGGATCTCCGTAGGAATGTTAACACACCAAGACAGCAATGGCGTCGTGCAGGAAGATGCCTTCTGGCTCTACAGGGTAAGTTCGCTATCCAAGTCTTCATTTGTCTCTCGGGGGCATCACACTATTTTTATGCCTCCGCAATGAAGTAGCCGGAGGCATTATGTTTTCGGGTTGTACGTACGTCAAGAACCGATTGACGGATTCTCACCAAACTTGGTTCATGTATGTATCGTGGGGTGCCAATGAACTGATTAGATTTTGGGGTCATGAGGTCAAAGATCACATAGCTCATTATATATGCAAAAATAGCGCGCAGTCGAAGATCCATCTAGTTTGATGACTGAATTTGGAACGCTTGGCCCTGGTTGGCCAGTCAAATGATTCCCTCTTCATAGTTTGGTGGCTTGAAACAAGCATTTAGATGCAACTGCCTTTGTTGATCAAAAATGCAAAAAATGGATGAGGCTTGACATGGGAGAAAACATAATTCTCTCATTTTGCCATTGTCAGTTTAAAATCAGTTGGCCGATAAGGCATTTTGGAGGATAAAATAAGTCAAATTTCTGTGCGTTTATTTCACAGTGGACTGATTTATATGTTGGCTTTTGTTTACTCTCCCCTTCAGGTTTCGTTCATGTGGTATAGCACGTTTGGTACAATGAGCACTATCATTGTAGGAGTGATTGTGAGTGAGATCATACGACTGGCCATCCCAGATGAGAGGTATAGGAGGATAGACCCACTTCTTCTTGCAACTTTCCTCAGGTAATACAATTATTGAAATAAAAAAATGTTCTATTTTGGCACCCTGAAGCCAGAATTGAGAGGCCCTAGAAAAATAAAACATTCTACATTCTGTGATACTTATTTGAATCAGGTATTAAAGTGAAATTGAATCAAATAAACATTGGTTGCCCAAAGCTCAAATTTAGTGCCCCCGAGCCAGTGGTCCTGTAAACATACTAACTTGGAGCCCTGCCTAATCATTTTAATGAACCACCCAGAATAATACTTAAACTGCCAAAATTATTGAATTACCAATAGTCCTTATCTCTTTAATTTGAGATAGCTTTTTAAATCACAAATTTGTTCAAACCCTTTAAAAAAAAGGTCATTTGATCTATATTTTGTTTATCACAATTTTGATAAATGCTTATTTGAACAAAATGGAATCTCAATTTTGTTCAACCTTTTTGTTTGTTGCTGCAGACCAAAAGGATGGCACAAGAGTGTTTCGGCGACAGAGAGCCACAACCCCGACGTGCGGATCGGAGACACGGTAATCACCAGACTCAACGATGACGACATCATCGTGGAGGAGGCCGAGCCCCTGATCGACAGCTTGGAAGAACAGAACCTCCACGAGATGGAGAACGTTGGGGACTCGCTGTAAAGACTAGATTTAAAGATGCTGTCCTTCTTCAAGTATACTTCAATGCTGGAATTCTCATGAGCTGGTTAAATTTGGCCCAAGCTAAATCGCATAGTTTGTTATGTCATCAGTGGGTTGAATTAAGCTCACTGTTTTGTGGAAGGCCCGAAACATCTGGCTTATTTATACTACTATTTATACTATTTTATACTACCAATTTAGCTAGAAAGCTCTTTTGCAAGCAGTCATTCCCGGAGCACTGGTCTAGCAATCCAGAGGTCTCAAGTTCAATGCCTGGGAAAGCCCAATTTAATTTGCTCATTTTCATTATTTGATGTAGTACTATAAACTCATTACTAAATAGTGGAAATTGTGCTCTATTGAAATGATATTGAACAAACAAAAGTAATCTGAAATAATGCACATGTGAAAAGAAAAAAAACTGCATATTTGTGTATGTATGCATAGAATAAATTTTATGTCGTCATAAGACACGCTTGAATATTGCATTATATTTTCCATTTTGAACAACTCTTGAGGACTCAAATTGAGCCCTAAAATTAAATTGTTGAATTAGTCTTTCAGTTTAAAACTTAAATTTATATTTTGTACATTCTTGCTGTACATTGTTGCTAGGTTATGTAATGTTTCTATTTTAATTTTGAATCATGTCCGAAGCTATATTTTTCTTTATTTCAAATTTGTATGATTTGTTTCTGTGTGTCCGCTTAATATCTTGACAAGTTTTGCTGATATTTTTTTTCTGACCAAGGACATGTCTTTGATTACTGCCAAAACAGTCCTGTAGAACCTTTTTAGTCACTAAAATTATTAAACAGATTATTTACTACTTTGCCAAAATAAATGGTTCAGGTTGTGTTTCCTTTGCAATAGTGAAATAATAAAGAATAAAGCAACAACAACAGAATTTACTCACCATAAATGTACACTACTCATGATTATGCATATCTGTGTTGTACTTTGGAAATTTGTCTGCTGTATGTTTTACACCAGACAAATATTATTTTAGTATGGTATATGTCTTGTCCTAACATACACACACATGTGTTGTATAATATGTTTGTTCAACAAAATGATTGTGCAATACAATGACATTAAATAGTTTGTTGTTGGGGCTCTCCTTGGCCGGCCTTATGGCATTAATTATGGCATTAGCTAATAAGCAACAAATTGAAAAGATAGTGAAAACATGTATATTGGTTCAACTAATCATGTAATATTGTTGAAATTGTAGAACAGAAGATTTATCATTTTAAGTGGCAAAAATCTGAACCTAAGAATCATGATATGCAGAAATATAAGCTGAAAAGTTCCATATGCAAATGACCGCGCTGCTGAGATCACACAAACATTGTTCATAGTCTGTACATCCACATATTCGTGACTCTAATTTGTCTACCTCTCCCTTCCACATGCTCTCCATGTGGGGATTATTTGTTATTCAATGTATCTGCCCAAACATTTGATTAATTGTTAAAATAGTATGAAAAGTGTTTAAATGGCAAAATATGAACCTAATAATCATGATATGCAGAAATATAAGCCCCAAAGTTCCATACGGAAATGACTATGTCGCTGATTATCATGTACCAACATTGTTCATAGCCTGTAGACCTGAATTGGCCCTGGAGGGTATTTCACAAAGATCCTAAGTTGAACTTGACTCTAAGTTGGACTTTAATATTATGGAAAGCCATTTGTAGTCAAAAAGGCAAATATTTTAGAGTTTACATAAACTTTACATCAAGAACATGAAATCTTGTTGATAATAGAAAATATTAATGCTTTGAATCATTATTTAGGACTTTTACAACAATTTTTCAAAGAAGCTAACGGCTTTCCATACTATTTAAGTCCAACTTAGAGTTAAAGGGATAGTTGAGTTCTGGTAAGGAGAGTACAGTTTTGGTGAAACGGAATTTTAGTAACCAAAACCTGCATCATTACATTACAAACTAATAGTTATAACTAGAAAGGAACACAAAATTACAAATGACGTAGTAAAGATCATGTTATCATTAAAAAAGAGCCGCTAAAACGTAAGAGGGCGCTCTCTAAACACTCATCGGTTTCAACCATTTTGAATAAAATATTGTGCATGTGATGCTTTGTTGAAATAGTGATTAGATAGAGAAATAACCAACAACTATTTAAATACCTATTTTGTAACTTTTTGAAAAGAGGAAGCATTTTTTTGAATTTTTAACGGCTGGTTCAAAATTCTCTAATAAACCTGGGCCCCCAGGTTTATTACAAATTGTTATATTTATGGATATTTCAGCCGTCTCTGAACCGATTTTGATCAAACAAAGATGATTTTATTATTTAAATATTATGCTCTTACAAATTTTACACTCATTTTTTCATTACCTCACAAAAAAAAAAGTAGTCTAGCGCCCTCTCTACCAAAACTCAACTATCCCTTTAAGTCCAACTTAGAATCTTTGTGAAACACCCCCATGGTATGTACTCTTTATTCTAGATTCTACCTCTGTCTTCCACATGCTCTCTATGTGGAGTTAATTGTTATTTTATGTACTGACTAAGTTATATATCAAACATTTTGTCTTATGTCAACTCTTTACATGTTATTGTGTGTACCGACTAAGTTATTTAAAACATTTTTTCTTGTTTTTTTGTCAACTTTTGTCATACATTGGCAGATGAGTTATGAGGATATATTATTTCACTTTGTGGGGATATAAGAGATTCTTTTACAATTTTTGTTTGTGGGGTTTCCCAAACGGTTCTTTAGCTTTAAAGTAGAAATCTTCCTTCATATATGAAATGAATCATCTCATTTTCAATTGGTATTTTATAGGCCTTGTATATTTGTATTCTGCCTTTTTGTTTTTGTAGACTTATAAAGGGTATCAACACTACCTAATTTCAGACTTATATAAGACAAGTTATATTCCACTACCTAACTTCAGTACAGTGGAATCTCATTAAAACAAGGAGCTTGGGACTCTGAAAATTACCTTGTTATATGTGACCCATCCTACGGAGAAGAACCAAAAGTCGACAAAGTTGATTTTTAGCTCATCCGGCCCGAAGGGCCCGATGAGCTTATGCCATGGCGTGGCGTCCGTCGTCCGTCCGTCCGTCCTTCCGTCCGTCCGTCCTTCCGTCCGTCCGTCCGTCCGTCCGTCCACAATTTTCAAAATGCTTCTTCTTCGTTATTTTTCAACCGATTTTGATTCTGATTGTTTCATAAGATAGGGCTAGGAGGGGGATTTAAAACTTCTACACAGAATCGTGAAATTCATTATATATGCTAATTTATGCAAATTTATTCGAAATCACAAAAAATGCTTCTTCTCCTTCATTTCTTGACCGATTTTGATTTGGTTTGCTTTATCTGGTAGAGCTAACTTTGGTACACTAAACTTCTACACAGAATTTTGAAATTTTTCTCCATTAATTAATTATGGTAATTTATGCAAATTTATTCCAAAAATCACAAAAAATGCTTCTTCTCCTTCATTTCTCGACCGATTTTGATTTGGTTTGCTTTATCTGGTAGAGCTAACTTTGGTACACTAAACTTCTACACAGAATTTTGAAATGTTTCTCCATTAATTAATTATGGTAATTTTGTATTTATTTATTTATTTATTTATTTATTTATTTATTTATTTTTATTATTTATTTATTTATTTATTTTTATTTTATTTTTTTTAAATTTATTTTTTTAATTATTTTTAATTTTTATTTTTATTTATTTTTTGTTATTTTTTTTCCCCATGTCCCTTCTGGGGCGTCAAATTTATATTTTTTTCACTCTAATTTTTTTTAAATTAATTTTTATGTCCCTTCCAGGGCATCACATTTTTATTTTTTGACCAGTTGAAAAGTGTACCACATGAAATTTGCGATATTTGACGTTGCGAGATGGCGGATGAGCGCTACGTCATTGACGTTCTGGTCTGGATTTGTATTTAGTTCGATTCAGCAATATCTAAGCTTTAATATGATATAAAGTTTGTCTCATAATGATTCTGCAACGCAGAGTTATTGACGTTTTTCTAAGGCAAATATTGAACGGTCTGGAAATAAGATGCCGAGAAAATAGCTCAAGAAACTTGACATCCATTTCGAAAGTGAAATTTTAAGCAGGCCATAAATGAACCGATTGTATGAATAGAATGTCGTAGCAACCTTTATTCAATTTTCTTGAAAACTTGTAAATATGTAGTAAATATGTATGATATACACCTTCCCTCCAGAAACTGTTGAATATTATCCATGCTTTGTAGAGATATGAACAGATTTAATTAAAATTTAAGCTGGTTTGGAACGATAAACTGTACACATCGCGCACATGATACAATAGCGAGCACTTTCACGTAACAAAAGGGGCTCCGCTCTGGCTCTGGTTATTGTTCGATTAATCGATATTGACAGGCAGTTCAGCTAGACCGTCCTGCATCCTTTGATGAAACCATACCGCATTCAAAACAAAGAAATATATATAAGCAAAAAATAATTATTATAATAACAACCTTAATGTGGTCAGCCCCCCCCCCCCCCACCACTTTCAAAACCTTTCCGCAGCCCCTGGGTTTTGCTGGAAGTGAGATTCATGAGCGACGCTCATACAAGTACTCGTCGGTCGTTGTTGTTTTATTTTATTATTTTTTTGGGTGGTGTGGGGGGGGGGGGGTATGCCTTATTATAAAATTATTATGAACTACTTAAATATTTCGTACGACAAATTAATTCTACATACGATAAATCATGAATGTTATGTTACAGGGCCCAATTCTTTAATCTATATAATACTCGCACTCAACCAGTGTATATAGTGTATGAGGTTGGAGGGGGGGGGGGGGGGGGGGGGTGGGTGTGCAGTTAATTGGATATGACTAGGGTCGTATTAACATAAACATACTTTGTCAAACTAAATAGGGCCACTATACAAAGGAGGCCATTTGGATTACTAATCTCTGTGCAAGCGGTGGCGCAGTCAATGGGGATTAAAGAATCTCGATGTGCGCTGGCCGCTCTTGACAGCTACCGAGATTTTCAACTTAGCACAAAGGGGTTGTTAAGAGGCGGAGCTTACTATCGATCGCTTTTAGTGCCAAATAATTTTGGAACGCAAACTTTTCAAACCCGCAAAAAACATGCTTCAAAACTCTGCTTAATTTTTACCTTTCCACTGGATATTTTTACTGGATATTTGGCGTACCGGTAGAACAGATATCAGGGAAATGCATGAGGCAATAATATTTTTAAAAACTTTTTCATGCAATTTCAAATCAATCGTGATTTCTGAGGTTCGACATCTTGCGACTTTTGGCTCCCCTGAGGATGGCGGGACACATATCAGGTATCTTGATATATCTGGGTTAAAAGCAAAATAATACATGTATAAATAGCGTAATAAATAACTTATGTAGGGCATTATATGATAAATTCATCTCTTAGAGTTCATACTAGAAAAATGACTTTGTTTTTATGGGGGTTTTGTTCTCAGAGTTCTCTATAATGAGGTTCCACTGTACCTGTAGATATATATATTAACGGATGTGGTTGCTATGGTTTTTACATTTTATTTTGTATGTTATTGTAGTGTTAACTTGTTAATTGCCTGAATTTGTCATCAGTAGCACATCTTTAGCCCATGACCAAAATTATATAAATGACTGAAAATCTATTTAACATTATTATTCATTGGAATGTCAAAAAGACTATTTTGTCTGGATGTCACTGGAGTTGCATTGAAATAGCATACCTCCAATAGGTGGCGTAGTGCCGGGGGCATGGGGGCACGTGCCCTCCTCCCCCCCCCCCCCCCCCCCCCCCAGTAATTCAATAAAAAATAATAAAATCCCCTACAAAACAAAGAAATACATAGTGTGTACCCTAATCAATTTGACCGGGTTACGCCACTGCCTCCAATAGTGCAAAACAACAGTCAATGGGCGAGACGAATTCCTCCGGTAGTCAAGAGTGTAACTAATGACTGTAATTTATGTCCTTTTGGGCCTGAACGAAAGTTGTGCCACTGATGAGAATTTTGGTAATTTTATTGAAATCTTTTGTTTTATGTGGTTGATTTTTTAGATTTGTATTTGTATTTTGAATTAGGCTGATTTTGTTTAGAAATGCTGAGTTGATTTATTTATATCTGAAATATTTTGTACACATGTACAGCATAAGTACTTACAAGAATTAGTTGACATATATGTACAGCTATTTTTCATAAACTCATTAATTTGTTTTATTTCACTTGGTTCAATTATCTTACCAGCGTTGATGTCGTTTCTTAAATAGATTGATTAAATTTGGAGCACCCATTTTTTGTGGATAAAATGTTATTAATGGACTGGATTATCAGAGGGTCAAATAAAACCCTCTTCTGATAAAGATTTGGGTTATATGGGTTAAAGTTATGATTTGCTAATTGATTATGTGCCATTGAATTTTAAAGTAGAAAGCACATTCATAAGAAAGACGCGCTGAACCATGTCATGAATATATTAAAAGATTATCATGTAGGGACATTTGATTCCTAGATTTTATATAAAAATACCCTAATATTGTCAGGAGTATTATTGTTTTACGAATGGAGATAAAGGGTCTATATTAAGTACTATAGTATTGGTTACAACCGTTACTTGAACCGTGGATAGTACTACTATCCATGCTTGAACTCAGAATGGTGTATATACATATATATACAAATAAATGCATTATTAAATATGTGTATTATTATTATTTTTTGTATTGCTTTGAATTGTACTGACTGCAACCACTGTGCCGCCAGGTCTACAACAAATTTACCCTCTGTAAAATAAAGACATGCACACACACTCCACACACAATCACAACACACACATTTAGGACCTAGGAAAATTACTATGCAAACATGACCAGTGTGTATGAATTCACCCACCCAAGGCCTAGGGCTATTTTGTAATTTAATTGCCCAACTGAGGACGTACCCGATTATTTTTGCACATTATTTTTTATGTCATATATGTTTGTGCTCGTATGAATGGCAATTGAATAAGCATCCGTTCACACATTCACGACCAAGCAAGGACAGTCCTCAGTTGAATAGTAAGATGTTTGGGGCATTTACACACCCACACACACATGTATGTACCTTAATACCGTGGGTATACTTTTTTTTTCCGGGGGGGGGGGGGGGGGGGGTAGACTTTGTTTGCCAGAATAACATCCTTCCTATTTCGCTCCAAACCTGCCTTGTACAGTGGTACCTTGTTATAAAGAGTTCTGATATAACAAAACCCTCACATAATAAGGTAATTTTACTGCTCTAAGCTCTTTATATTTTTGTTTTTTTAACGCCGATAAAACAAGTTAATTTTGATGGTCCCAAGCGCCTCGTTATCACGAGGTTCCACTGTACACCTATGTAACAAATGCATATATACTTTTGAAGTTATTGTAATTTTGATGTTAAAGGGATAGTTTGGTTTTGGTAAGATGGAACTTTAGTAACCAAAACCTGCACAATGACATTACAAACTAATAGTTATAACTCCATCATGCTCGGAAGGTATAACAAATTACAAACGACTAAGAAAAAGCCCGTTATCATTAAAAAAGAACCATTAAAACACAAGAGGGCGCTCTCTAAAAATGCATTGTTTCAAGCATTTTTCATACCAAATTATGCATGTGATGTTTTGTTAAAATAATGATCAACAATTATTTAAAAACCTCGAACATTTTTGAAAAAGTTTAAGCATTTTATATATTTTTTAAAATCATAAACCTGGGACCAACCTGGGGTCCCAGGTTTATTCCGATCGGATATGTTTATTGATATTTCAGCTGTTTCTGAACCGATTTTGATCAAATAAAGTTTATTCTGTCATTAAAATTGTATGCTCTTTCAAATTTGACCTTCAGTTTTTCATTATCTCACAAAAATGTAATGAAGTGCCCTCTATACCCAAACTGAACTACCCCTTTAAGTCATGTATTTTTCTGTGCCTATTATATCACGTTTGTATTTACATTTGTTCTGTTCACGAGACATTTTAGTCTTCGGACTGCAGCCTTGTATTTCATATGCCAATTAACCGATCTATCCATCTATGTAAAACACACTTGAAAAGAACACAGACTAGCCACAGTACATGTAGTTTGTTAGGGTCAGTTCTCATGTTTATTACACATCATATGTACATTTCAAATCCATGATCATTCATTCATTCATTCATTCATTCCTCCTAAACTAGGTGAAAACATCTAATCTGCATTTATACCATTCATTCATTCCCTTTAATATAAGCAGATGCATTTGATATTGAACAGGAATAATACATTGATCAGTGTTAGTAAATAGCATTCAATTTCAAAAGCGAGTAGAGTGTTCGGGTAAAATTGCGGAGAAGATCTCATTACATACCATGTATATTGTGATATTTAAAGGGAAACGAAATGTTGGAATTTTTGCTTACTGTTACCGATAAGTGCATAATTCCTGTCACTTCTAGTCCTATATTTCCTCTTGGGTATCACTAAGAATGGAAATAATCCATGTTTTTCAAACCACTATCAACTGTTTTGACTGAACACTGGAGGCTGCCATGTTTTCCAACTGTACCATATAAAGTCATTTTTAGTACTAACAAAAGCGGGTTACGTAATCACTGACATGGCATACGATTTAAAAACAGCGGTAAAATAACCTGCATTTGATAGTGCAGACTCCGGTGCGCTCGGATGACGTTTCATTGAAAACCTGGCAGCCTCCAGTGGGCTGTCAGTCAAAACAGTTAATAGTGGTTTAAAAAACATTGATTATTTCCATTATTAGTGATTTCCAAGAGGAAATATACGACTAGAAGTGACAGGAATTATGCACAATTAACAGTAAGGAAATATTCCAACGTCTGGCTCCCCTGTAACAGGAATAATACATCGATCAGAGTTAGTAACATTCAATCCCCAAAGCGAGTAGAGTGTTCAGGATACAATTACAGAAAAGATCTCATTACATACCATGTATATTTCCATATTCAACATTTTTCAAAAGTATTAAACCAGGAAAATTACACTGGCGAGTGTT
This sequence comes from Echinarachnius parma, assembly GCA_037951105.1. Taxonomy (NCBI): domain Eukaryota; kingdom Metazoa; phylum Echinodermata; class Echinoidea; order Clypeasteroida; family Echinarachniidae; genus Echinarachnius; species Echinarachnius parma. The sequence continues at coordinate 76,253 of JBAMJV010005608.1, read as the reverse complement.
AAATAACATTCATTTCCGTTTATGTAAAGTAACTCCGAGAGTGTATGTTGTTGCGTTTCAAGATATGACATGAGATAAATAACTGTACAGTTACACATGTATATATCTAAACAGCCAATGTGAAAAGTAATATTACAGTACAATCATGTGTAAAACATTTCATATTTCTAGTCAAAATTAAAGATGTAAATCTAATTTTGGTTACCAACAATTTACAAGTCATGTGTTTTGATGTTATAATAAATACAAACATTTTTCATTATTACTGTTATATAACTTACATAAAAATTCAAAGATTACAGACAATTTTAACCGGAGAAACAATTCAGGTAAGAATTTCATAAAATGCACCTAGGGAATTACCTTCAAATTCGAAACAAATTTTAAACTTCACATTTAAATATCCAAAAACATGTACATGCATATATCATTGTGTAATTTAGAAGAAAATTCATTGCACAGCCGATTAAAAAATCATAAACAAATTCATCATTATTATAAGTAAATCATACACGATGACATAAATAGAAAGTGGAGGTGAAACTTACTTTTTGGGGCAATGAACATAGAAATAATGCAAGTCAAGTGTTTATTCTTGTCTATGTTCTTGAAAATATCTTTGTTGCTTTTTATATTTAACATGGGAAATAATGATTGTCAATCAATATGCGTATTAAAATGAACCGCTAAAATATGCTGAAACTATTTGTACAGGGAGACAAGTTAAGAAAGTTGATTATCATAGTTTTTTTCAAAGTTTGTTTTTTATCTCACTTTCAAAAACAAATATCTCCTTGAAAATCTGGGGGTGTATTCTGAAAACGATTTTAAGCTAAAATCTATTTTATCTATGTCACTAAAATATTTTTTTGCCAAATCTGTATTCTGAACCTGTACTTAAGGAATAGCAATTTGCTAAAATATATTTTAGTGATGTAGATACAATAGATTTTGACTTAAAATCGTTTTCAGAATACACCCCCTGGGCTATTATTTTGACTTAAAACAATTGTTGTTATACAAAAGGCTCCATGATATAGAGCAACCTACCAGCTGAACTCTCAAATATATATGTTTAGTACTGGATTTTCAGTTGAGGATTGCCTAGATATAGCAATCATCAAAAGAAGTAAAGGTGGTTTCTTGGTTTGAAAACAATAACACACATCGAGCAGGGATATTCATTTTTATGATGCTTTTGGTCGAGTATCAAGACTTATTCCTATCAAACATGAATGCATTATACTGAATATGTTAAAGTGAAGTTTACAGTAAAATTTAACATGAATCGTCAAAAAAACACATACTGTACCTGTTAAAAATTGAGTTGATGGTCTAGTTAAGTTAACAAACACATATGTGAAGCAACACGAGAATAATAATTCCTAAAAAGGTTAGTTGTTAAAAAGTTGCAATTTACAAAGGTTAAAAGACAGGCCTACTTCAAGACGCTGTCAGGTAAAAGTTGCATCGCGCTTAAGACATTTTGACATCTGCATGCAGTTTGACTGTGTTCAACATGGTAAATTCTTTTTAAAGAGTAAAAAGACAGCACTGGTTTCATAAAACTTAAGCTACCAACGTGACATTGTACTGAACTCTTATTTAAGTGACAAGATACTAGCAAAAACATCCATTTAAAGAGATGTCCTGTATATATATTTCTTTTTCTTTAATGCACACAATGTTTCAATAGTGATTTGGGATGTTACTGTTTAGAACTCACTATGAAATAGGTCAAAACTGTAAACAATTTCCCCATTTCCTTTCTCCATTTGCTGTGGAATTGCATGTAACTAAGAACCTTAAAAGAGCTCTACCAACTTGCCCACATGGCTGTTTATACAGTGTCCCAGAAAAAATGAAACCAGATTTCATGGCAGAAATTTTCTGTCATAATGAATAATTTCTTTGATAAGATATACATGTATGAAAAGCTCTGTTTCTCTTCTTTCATTTTATGAGAAACAGAGCTTTTCATACATGTATATCTCATCAAAGAAATGATTCATTATGAGAGAAAATTTCTGCCATAAAATCCGGTTTCGTTTTTTCTGGGACACACTGTATTGAAGGATTCAATAGAAAAACACAATTCGCTTAAAAAATGAGCACCATGAAAAGACAGGTACTGGAGTTTGAACTGATCATAACATCAATAGAATGCACAAATGTATTAAATGCAGTACAGTAAAGATAGCAATCGTTCAAAACATTCTACATGTACATGTATCTAGCATCTAGATGTGTGCTGTTCTTTCCCTGTCATTGTATTGGTCTACCCTCTTCAATTCTAATATTAACAACTATGAAACAAGTCAACATGATATCATCAGGGGGGTGTTGCTAAGATTTTCGATTGCAAAGTTGCAATTCCACGCAAGTCAAAAAAAGTGCCTAAATGCACAAATCCGATAGGCTAAAATGCACATATTTTCTCACTTGCATTTAATAGTAACTTTGCGATTGATTGCAACTCTTTAGGGCTTAGGCAACACCCCCAGACTTTGACAAGTTAGTTTGTTTTTTTTTTTTTTTTTTTTATTTCACTTTCAATTTTCACTTTTTATTTCATCTTCTGAAGTCTGACCCACATCTAAAAGGTGCATGAACAATACATTTGGGAGCCACATGCTCAATATACATATTTATAGGCCCAAATTCTCATCAGAGGTTTAATTTATAGTTCATGGTTAAATAAAGAGGATTTATAAGATACTGTTGGTAATACCACATGTATTCCATGATCTCCTTGCACTAATAATTATTTCAAACAAGAAGATTTATCTCAAAGTTACCTCAAAGTTCAAATTAAAACCTATGCTGAGAATTTGGGCCATGAAGGCTATTTTGAAACCTTTAAATACCAGGGGCACGTAAGTATGTCACAACAAAACACCCTTTCCAGAAGATGTCATACTGAGAATAATCTTATGTGACTGAAATACAAATTCCCTACTGCTTTCTTTGGAAAATATTACTATCATATCATAAGATCAGGAGCAATGTCATCATAACTGGTTCTCTTTGGCTTTGCCTCTACCAGCTTCTAACGTCCTTGACCGCATACCGAGGACAGTCTGTGTGCCCTTGGTCTTTTTTTGTTTGAATATGACTTTTACTGCATTCATTGATTCCTTTCGAAACTCTTTGGAATATCATTATTGTCTCATAAAATCAGGAGCAATGTCATCATAACTGGTTCTCTTCGGCTCTGCCTCTACCAGCTTCTAACGTCCTTGACCGCATACTGAGAACAGTCTGTGAGCCCTTCGCCTAGTTTCTTTTAAATATGACTTTGTTACTACCCTCTTTGGAATATTACTGTATCGGATCATCAAATCAGAAGTCATCATAACTGGTTATCTTCTGCTCTGCCTCTACCAGCTTCTAACGTCCCTGACCGCATACTGAGAACAGTCTGTGAGCCCTTCGCCTAGTTTCTTTTTTAATATGACTTTGTTACTACCCTCTTTGTAATATTACTATATCCGATCATAAAATCAGAAGTCATCATAACAGGTTCTCTTCGGCTCTGCCTCTACCAGCTACTAACGTCCTTGACCACATACGGAGAAAAGTCTGTGAGCCCTTTGCCTAGTTTCTTTTAAATATGACTTTGTTACTACCCTCTTTGGAATATTACTATATCGGATCATCAAATCAGAAGTCATCATAACAGGTTTCCCTTCAGCCATGCTGCTACCAGGCTCCTTTAGATGCTGAAGACATCATGCCGAGATCATTCTGTGAGCCCTTGGTCTTATTTGTCTGAAGTATGGCTTCCATACACTCTTTGGAATATCACTATTGTCCCATAAAATCAGATGCAAAATCATCATAACTGGTTATCTGCGGCACTGCTGCTACCAGCTCCTAACGACCCTGTAGACATCATACTGAGAACAGTCTGTGTGCCCTTGGTCTATTTTGGTTTTAATATGACTTGCTTACTGCATTCATCGATTCCTTTCGAAACTCTTTGGAATATCATTATTGTCTCATAAAATCAGATGCCAAATCATCATAACTGGTTATCTGCGGCACTGCTGCTACCAGCTCCTAACGACCCTGTAGACATCATACTGAGAACAGTCTGTGTGCCTTTGGTCTTGCACTCCACGTCTGTCCTGGTGTCCTGTGCACGCAGGAGCCACGCAAGGTTGTCATCCAGGAAGTTCTTGAGTCCTGGGGGAAGCGAGAGGGCGTCTAGGACCCCCATCTCGGGAGGGACAGCGCGACGCAGTGCTTGGCAGCACCAGAACTGCAGGTTGCTTGGAAACGACTTAGTGTTGACTAGCCGCATGCTGGACCGTGCGGCCGTGGAGCTCACGATCGGGTACCACGTCTTGTTCATCAGGTTGCGCGCCGCCACACCTGAAATTTAAATAAGGACAAACAAGTTCTATTATCGCTTTTTCTGACATCAACTGGTATAGATCTGTAATTGTCATTTTTATATTTCTTTTTTGTTTAATCCTCATACTTCTTTTTCATTTTCATTTACTGGTAATGTCTTTTTAGCCCGGACTAAAGTTGTGCCACTGATGAGAATTCGAGCCAGTAAGACTTGATTTCAGCACATGTTGAGTCTTGTGAAATTTACAAGTTTATTTGATTAGAGCTTTAGTGTTTCAGGGGTTGATAATATGCTACCGTAAACTGGGGTGACTTTGGCCACCGGGGTGACTTTGGCCACTTTTTGAGAAGGATATATTTTCATCAAGTCTCACTCTTCAGAACTAATTTCTGATTCTATACATTACCCTATAAGAATATAATTGAAACAATAAGAAATTTGTTGTAAAAAGTGAGGCTTGATGAAAATATATTCATCTAAAAAAAGTGACCAAAATCACCCCGGCGGCCAAAGTCACCCCTGTTTACTGTATTACTACATGTGCAGTTGTAGATTAGTTTAATATGCATCTCAAGGGAATAACAACCTCCTAGCAACGGCTCCAAAAGTATGCACAAAAACAAACAAAAACAAGATTTGTTATGCAAATCAAGTAAGATAGCATCAGTATTGGAATTTCAGGGCTGAATCTTGTTTTCCTGTCCATCTGATTCTTATCTTTGAAAATATAAACAATCTGACAAAAGAATGGAATTCTTGCATGAAGACAGATATGGCAAGCCGTAAGGGAATATATTCATCTCTTGTAAATATATTCATCTCTGACTAAATATATTCATCTCTGATAAAATATATTAATCTTTTGAAATTATTTATATTCATCTCTTTTTAATATTTTCGTCTTTTTTGCATTCATCTTTTGAATATATTCATCTATTCTATATATTAATCTTTTAAATATGTTTGTCTTTTGGATTTAAATTCGTCTTTTTTTTTATTCATCTTTTTAATATATTCATTTATCAATATATTCATCTTTTTAATATGTTTGTCTGTTGGATTTATTCATCTTTTTAATAAATATTCATCTATTAATATGTTTGTCTCAGCTTTATTCGTGTTTCATTCGTCTTGAGCACAATATATTCGTATTTTACAAAATATATTCGTCTTTTACAAAATATATTCGTCTTTTCCAAAATATATTTGTCTTTTCCAAAATATATTCGACTTCTCCAAATGGACACTAGATGGCGCTATACACCACGATCGACGCGCTCTGATCCCATCCACGCAGCAGAGCCGAGCCGCTGCGAAAGCGAACCATCGATATCGATGATGCGAACGTAGTTCGACCGCCCCGCCGCGGCGGGCCCGGCCCGCCTGTGTCAAGCTATAGCCAACAATAAGCCAGCCAACAATAAGCGAGCCAACAATAAGGATCTAAGCCAACAATAAGCAAATGATATATCGGATACACAGTTGGGAGTGGTTATGTTACGTACGTGCAGCTGATAAGCATTATGTTACGTGCTGCATAACTATTTCTGAGACCAGTGTCGTAGCGACCGGGGGTGGTGGGGGGGGGGGGGGGTAGGGGAGGAGGGACACGTCCCCTCCCCCCCCCCCCCCCCCCCAATAATTGTTGGGGGAAAAACATAAGGGGACATTTGTTGAAGAAAATACATATGGTGTGCCCAACCCCTAATAATGTTTGTGCCCCACCCCTAATAATGTTTGTGCCCCACCCCTAATAATGTTTGTGCCCCACCCAAATAATGTTCGTTCCCCCCCCCCCCCCCCATCAGTCCAACCACGCTTCGCCCTTGTCTGAGACTAAAGAAGGGGCGGGATTTGGAGGGATCTCTGGGGAATGCCCCCTCACTCGTTTGATAGAGAAACTAGCAAGTGTCCCTGGCCCAGTCCACATAATATCCGAGGTCCCAATGTACTAGCCCTATCTCCTAGTCTCCTAGAAATACCTTCGTGGGTTCCGATGGGGGTGGGGGGGGGGGGGGGGCTTATCGTGCTCATCAGTTTATAAATAAAGGTGGGACTCTCGGCCCGTTTTCTAGCCCAATAATCGATATACACTGAAAATGCGTAGTTTAGGAGCATAATTGACAGAAAACTAGAAATTGCTCCTTGATAAAACTTGGTGGGATTATTGAGGGATGCCCCCCTCATCAAATCTATCGAGAAAAAAGTGGAACCCCAGACCTAGGTTTACTAGCCCCACTCTTCGAAAGTATTATTACTAATTAGCCCAATGATCGATATACGCTGAAAATGCGTAGTTTTGGAGCATAATTGACAAAAAACTAGAAATTGCTCCTTGATAAGACTTGGTGGGATTATTACGCCGCGGCGGGGCGGCCGACCGTACTACGTTCGCATCATCGATATCGATGGTTCACATTCGCAGCGGCTCTGCTCTGCTGCGTGGATGGGATCAGAGCGCGTCGATCGTGGTGTATAGCGCCATCTAGTGTCCATTTGGAGAAGACGAATATATTTTGTAAAAGACGAATATATTTTGTAAAAGACGAATATATTTTGTAAAAGACGAATATATTTTGTAAAAGACAAATATATTTCGGAAAAGACGAATAAATTTGGAAAAGACAAATATATTGCAAAAGACGAATATATTTTGAAAAAGACAAATATATTGGAAAAGACGAATATATTTTGGAAAAGACGAATATATTTTGAAAAAGACAAATATATTGCAAAAGACGAATATATTTTGCGAAAGACGAATGAAACACGAACATATATTGAAAAGATGAATATATTAAAAAGATGAATAAATCAAGAAGACGAACATATTGAAAAGATTAATATATTGTAGATGAATATATTAAAAAGATGAATAAATAAAAAAGATGCAAATATTAAAAAGATGAATATATATATTGAATAGATGAATATATTTAAAAAGTTGAATAAATAAAAAAGACAAATATATATTTTTTTAAATGAATATAAATAATTTCAAAAGATGAATATATTTTATCAGAGATGAATATATTTAGTCAGAGATGAATATATTTACAAGAGATTAATATATTCCCTTTCGGCTTGCCATAGTCAGAGCATGCCGAATGACATGTCAATCTGTAAAGTATATTTTTGAATGCTCAATTTTAGGATTGAATTAATAATTTAACCCTTGTTAATATTTATCTTCTATGAAGTTGTGGCTTAGTTTCAAATGGCAGCCCTTCCATTTATCTCAAGAATATGCTGATATTTACAATAAATTCCTTACAGCATGACGGCTTCCTAAATCTTGCAGAACATACTTCCTATGCCCTCTTATGAACTACATGTAAAAAGAACAATACAACTTGTACATTTAACAGTTCTATACTCATGCCCCCACCTCCCCCATGAACCAAATGTATCACTTTGACATACATGTACTATAATGAAAATTTGATTTACAAGGTCTGATCTTACCAAGAAATTTGCCATTCTTGTAGTGCATGCTGATGACTTCTCCCTCGCCAAACTTACTCAAGTACATGCTTTCATAGATCCCCCAATGAAACATTCATCATCTCTACATGTTAGTTAAATAAAGTTTATCAATTTAAAAGTTTGTCACTTACCTAGAAGTTTGCCATTCTTATAGTTTGACAGCGCCCCAAATCACATGTCAAGGTGCATACCAATGACGGCTCCCTGGCCAAACTTGCTGCAGTACATCCTTTCTATCCCCCAAATGAAACACATGCATAACTCCTACATGTTTAGCTAAATATAGTTTAATCAATTTGGAAGTTCTGAACTTACCTAGCAATTTGCCATTCTTGTAGTACGACAGGGTGCCAAACCACATGTCAAGGTGCATGCCGATAACGGCCCCCTGGCCGAACTTGCTGCAGTACATCCGTCCCATACCTCCCTTCTGGAAACGTCCAGTGTACGAGAGACCGCAGCTTTCGCTGGCGTGGTCGTGGCCGAGCATGCTACAGAACGCTCTGGAGTACTTGTTTAGGTCTAACTGCTGTGTACCAACTCCGATCATCTGTACAGGAAAGAGACATTTAAAATAAGAGTGAGTAAGGAGTCTAGCTTTCAGTACTAGCAGAATCTTTGTAATGGCAAAAAGAAAGAGACATAACATGTAAAACAGTTGATTACACCAAGTTTATGAAAGAAATTACACACACAGTTGTTTATGCCAGTGTATGAAAGACTAGAGCTTTCGCTAGCCTGGTCGTGGCCAGGCATGCAAAGTCGACCAAACTTACTTACTTAGAACTTTATAATAAAGTTCCCATACACCTTGTTGTATTAATTTTACCAAAAGATTAAAGATAGCATGGATCTAATTTCTCTTTTGAGAAAGTCTCCCTGGGATTGTTTCAACTGTGTAAAAAAGTTAAACCAATAAGTTAGCATTTTCACTCATTACTCAGTCATATGACAGGGCTCGACACTCACACTGGCCCGGGGACAGTGAAATTACACTTCGGACCAGCAACAAAGTATAAAAGTCATATTTTGGTGGCTCGATCGGGCAAGCAGATTTTTTACCCGACATTGACAAAATTAAACAAATCTATTTTTTTCTCCATGTAATAATAAATAAATAATCACAGGTTTGATTAGGAAAGAGTGATATTTTGAATAGTAACAAGTTTACTCATGAAATAACATTTTCGGGCCAGTAAATTTTTCTTTCGGGCCACCAGAAAAGGGGAAGAAATTATTTCACTGGCCCAACCGGGCCACTAACAAAAAAGGTAAGTGTGGAGCCCTGTTAATATGACATTAATTAAATTTGTAATTTTCTTTGTCAGCATATATGCCAACACAGTTATTGGATCCCTTTAAATGTCTTTAATCATCAGCTGAAGTCAATACACAATTACACTGTAAAGCCTAGAGTCAATTGAAGTAAAGAGTCACATTCTTTCATTATAACATTGTAATAGCTCTAAACAACTTGTCCTTTGATTCTGTTGGTCACACATATCTGGCTTGCCTGGCATTGTGTAGAACCATTACCCATGACAATGATTGGCGGGCTATCACACTTGGGTGCACTATTGCTCAGATCTAAGCACATACAGTGCATTGTGCTCTCATAACATTCATCAATCACACTCACAATCTCTGATGATCCCTCATTGTTAGTCCTAAACATTCCAACTGAAAATGCATACTAGTGGCTTTTTGATAATTTAATCACTGAATACCAGTCAACTAGATGTTCACAATTCTCAGAGACATCAGATCCATTGAATTGTTGTTCATGCTAACAATAGACAAGCACTCAAGAATTCTTACCTAGCCAAACTTCCTTTTCTATTCATTGCATTTATGAATATGGGGTTGGGGGGTTAGTGATTAAGCTATTCATGTAAACCTGAAGAACTTGGTTTAGTCACATGTACAATATAAATGGTCATACTAAGTTATGACCATTCACATACCATAGATTTCCTTGGAACACAGAGTACATCGGCAAGGCTTTGAACCTTGCCACCAACCTTGCCACAAATGCATTGTCTATGAACAACCTGCTCCACAATTCATGAAATTCAATTTGCCACTTAAGAGGGTTGTAGAACTCACCATACCTGTGCTGACCTCCCAGTAGAACCCCCCCCCCCCCTCCCCAATTATGTCATGTCACAAATCAGTCACAAATCACAAATGGTGTGATAGACCAAATAACTGATAGATCTGTCTACATGATCTATTCCATTCACCCCCCCCCCATGAACATTAGGTATTATGTTCTTAGACCCATGTCCGTGTACTCCGCCATGGTTCAAGAACTCACCATATCCGTGCCGTACACGGGCGACACCATCTTGACCTCCCAGTAGAACTGTCCGTCCCTCATGGTCTCAGAGCCCCGGGCGGCCGCAGTCCCACAGCTGTAGTCCAGATGGAAGCGCACCTCAGTCTTTGCCTTGGCCAGGCAGCAAGCACTCGACTTGGCATTGTCGTCCCACTGCCACTCAAAACCTTTGGGGATAAAAAAACAAATAAATGAATTAATAAATGACAGTCTAAATCAAACCACACCTCGGTTTTTGCCCACTTGATGTGGCATTGTCATCCCACTGCCATTCAAAACCTGTAGAGATAAAGAAACAATAAGTTTGAAAATTACAGTGTCTAGAAGTTTTTATCGAAGTAAACTTCCGTCTTTGCCTTGGCCAGGCAGCATGCACTCGACTTAGCATTGTCGTCCCACTGCCATTAATAACCTGCGGGGATAAATAAACACTAAGTGAAGTTACTTTTTTGTTTTGTCCAGGCAGCACACACTTGAATTTGTAAACTAATTTAAGAGTGCTAGTTTCATGCAGGCAAAGAATCCCCTGAAAATGTTCTGTCTCTGGTTGTCCCATTGCCATTCAAAACTAGGCTATATTTCAAACAAAGACACAGTGGAGATGAAGAAACTAGAAGTTTACAAATACAGTTCTAGTACTAGCTCGGCTAGGCAGCTAGCACACACTCGACTTTGCATCGTTGTCCCACTTCCATTCAAAAGATAGTCACAGTGGGGATAAAGTTTTAAAATGACTGTTTCAATGTACTTTACAATAGCATTTACATTTACAATAAGCATGACTGATTATTAATTGTGTTATTGTTAATAACTGTTTAGTAGAACAAAATTAAGGTGTTGATTTTAAATTGTTATTCAAATTGTCACGATTGTTTTTTTTAAATTAAATTATCCAGCATCAAACAAAGATACTTTTTACCATGTAAATCTCACCAGTGTATTTATTATTGCGTTCATCTTCTTCAGCCCCACTCGAGCTCATCCCCATCTCCTCCTCGCTGCCGAAGCCAGGCCATCCCGCCCCGTCGCGGAGGATTCCAACACCTTCAAGGCAAGCCGAGCCCAAACG
>JBAMJV010005608.1:50000-62500 GCA_037951105.1 Echinarachnius parma | reverse complement strand
GACCGAGAATTACTATACTCATTAGAATCCAACGAAAATTTCAATTTATATTATTGCATGAAGCCATACACTCAGTGGCGTAGCGTGGTCGGACTGATTGGGGGGGCACGAAAATTATTGGGGGGGCACACCTTATGTATTTCTTTGTTTTTTCAAAAAATGTCCCCTTATGTTTTCTATTGTTTTTTTTTTAATTATTGGGGGGGGGGGGGCACGTGCCCCCCCCCGTGCCCCCGCCCCCCCCCCCCCCCCCCGTAGCTACGCCACTGCATACACTATAGGCCTAATGAGCAGCTTTATAGATTTGGTTTTGTTGGTGATAATTCATGTTCTTTTTGTAAACAGGAAATAGAAACATACACACATTTAGTTTTATCTTGTAGGAAAGTTCAAAGGATATGGCAAGCTTTAGTACAAATTTTGGTGCGGGATGAAATTAGAGATTTGAAGTGGCGAGATATATTAGTTGGGTTGGCAGGCTGTTAAAGAATGATGACATGTGTAATATTAGAGTTTATGGTGAAATATGTGATATGTATGTCAAGATCAGGGGGGCAAATACTAACTTAAGAAAACATGAAGAAAACCGTTTTGAATTATAGGGATGATGAAAAGAAAATAGTCATTAAGATGGGAAAGCCGGGATTACAATTCAAAAGTGGGAGCAGCTAAGTTAATTTGATTTAAGATTTGTTCCTGTCCACCGTGAGCTTGTTAAATGTAACTCTAGTTTGAGAATATGAGTGGATATCCACTGAGTGAGTAGTGTGTGAAGCGTGTGTGTGGGTTTGTGTGCGTGCGTGTATGTGTGTGGGGGGGGGGGGGGGGTGGGGGGCGAGGGATCGAGGAGCAGGCTTTTGTTCCCTTCCATTAAATGACCGCCTTTTATGTTGTATTTGTTTTTTACAGAGTGAATATAATATACAACTGATTTTTAAAGTTTGTTTAAAGGGGTAGTACAGTTTTGGTAAGGCTGAACTTTAGTAACCAAACCTGGACAGTAACATTATAAACTAATAGTTGGCTCCACCATGCTCGAAAGGTATATAAAATTACAAACGACCAAGTAAAAAGCCAGTTATCATTCAAAAAGTGCCATTAAAACACAAGAGGGCGCTTTCTAAAAAGGCATTGGTTTCAACCATTTTTCATACAAAATTATGCATGTGATGTTTTATTGAAATAACGATTAAATAGAGAGATCATCAACAACTATTTAAAAAATGCTTTTAAAATTTTTTGAAAAAGTGCAAGCATTTAAAAAAAAAAAAAAATTAAATCATCTAATTATTTGGGCCCCAAATAATTATAAGGTCAGATATATTTATTGATATTTCAGCCGTTTCTGGGTCGATTTTGACCAAATAAAAGTTTATTCTGCCATTGAAATTGCATTTTCTTTCAAATTCGACACTCAGTTTTTCATTACCTCACAAAAAAATTGTGATGTGCAGCGCCCTCTCTACCAAAACTTAACTACCCCTTTAAGTACTATATAGGTTTTATTTACTTTTTGTACAGCTATACTGTATTTATGATGTTTAAATTATGTTTATGTTTAAGAAATTCATATTTAAAATGTAATGTTTATTTATACCCTATTATACGTCTTTTCATGTTTTATTGGAGGAATAAAATGTTTGTGTGTGCGTGTGAAGCTAGAAAAGGCAGGGTCATGGGGGCACGTGGCCCTGGGGGGGGGGGGGGGGGGAGGGGGTGCTTATGGACCTGTTATTGTGCCTGTATATTAATTGTGTAACTGTTATTATGAGCTGCACAAATTACACACACAGGACTCACACATATCAAATTAACATAGTGGTCAGTGGAGTGAGTATAGGCCTTTTAATTATCACTTTTTTGACGGGGGGGGGGGGTGGAGTTCCCTTGCAGCCTCTCCCCCTACATAGTTACACCACGTTTTATGGTGTTTTCTTTTAAACAGTTTTTTTTTAGTTATTTTTTTTAAAGAAAAGGCCCGAGAGGGAAAATAATTCAAATGGGGGTGGGGTGGGGGGGGGGGGAGGGCATTTTGCACACCACTGATAATCACTAACACACACACAAGTGCACACATACTCTGGACTAGCTGACGGCTCAAAAGGGGAGTTGAAATCATCCGCGATATAATTGTGCAGTTTTGAACTGTCAAATTTCTCAAACCTCTTGATTACAATCAAAAAGCGTCGATTCCAAATGCACTATTCAATTCCATCTTAAATATCTCCATACCGGGACATTTTGAAAATCAAAACATATTTCATTCTTCCCTTACTATAAGCCAAACAACAAGGTACAAAAGAAGTGTGAAAGCTCCAAGTAATTTGGGTATCATTCTAAGAATTCAATGAAAGATCAGTCTTGAAAGTCTTTGATGCACAAGTGAAGTGTATATTTATTACGTCTAAACAAAACAGTCTACTATCATTTTATTTTGCTACAATTTTTTTACAAGGGAATCATTATTTGACATAATTCAATTTTCTAACTAAGAAAACCTAGAAAATACATTATATTTTTAAAACATTTTTGTGGGGAAATGACTGTAAAACAAGATTTATATGGCAGGACACTTCAGATTTCAAGAAATTATCAATCTTTACATATTATTCAATCTATGGTATTATATTCTTGTGATTTTTATAAGGGAATCATTTATTTGACATACATTTCTTCAATCTCGACAAACAAAAGAACAAAAGTTAAGAATACACAAGAATTGTATACATTTTTTTTTTTTTTTTTGGGGGGGGATACAAAAATGTAGTCACTTACTGTTCAACAAGATATATTTTAATAGTACAATTTAACAAAGGCTACTCTTGATAATCTAAGGAAGCATAGATGAATTTAATTAGATCTCCCCTACAAATCCACACACAAAAGATAACCCCATAGAAACAGTAAATGGCTTTATACTGAACAGTCATGGCAGGCTATAATATAATTAAACAAAATAAATATATGGCAAGAGTTTTTCAAAAAGGGAAGGAAATTTACAATATATTTCAGCAGATATTGATTTATTGTTTTATTTTATTTCATTAATTCATTTTCGACGTAATCTCATGATACAAATAATTATACAAATGATAAAGACATACATTCATTTAATATTAAAAATTAAACGTTATAGTACTTAGGTTTCCAATAATAATGGAGAAATACAAAACTTACATCTTTTCAAATCCAACCCCAAAACATAATTAATGGCTCTGCCCACTATGTTCCAGAGTCATAAAACCATGAAAATCATTTCAGCTCTTATAAAGTGAGTAAAGTATAGGAGCTCATGTGATGTTAAAAATATAAGGGCTAATTTGATGTTATCGAATACTATAACTCTTATATTTACTAAATTTGTCAACACTTGATTTCACAGAGCTGTGATTTGTAAAGTCCAAGTCAAGCATGTCATTTATCGTCCCTAGAAGACCCTTTTACACCTCTCTTTGTTGCTCTTTTGTAAATTATTGGAACTTTTTGAAGCGACTAAAAGCTTGTTTACTGTGGCTCTGGGCCGGTATTTAATTCCAAACTTAAGTAAAAATTTAAGCAGTTTTTTTACTAAGTATTAGGCTTAATTAATTTACCTTGTCCACATTGTTAATCAATTATTTCATCAACTAAAAATCTTACCAGAATTTAATGTCATAATATCTTTCAATATTACATTTAGATTTTTGTTTAAAATGCTGAAGAAAAAAAAATTCATAATAATAATGAGATAAGTAAAGTTCTCAGCTTAGTCTAAGTATTGAATTGAATACCAGCCTAGATCTGTGACAGGGAACTCTAGCTTGTCAATATTTCACTATTAGTCTTTCCCCCCGCTGCTGCTGTTTTGAAAAGTACGGGTATTATCTTAGGTTTTCAGTGTACTGAATTATTGTTGGTCACTAACTTGGCCACCAAATTTAAAGTAAGGGTGAGGGGTTAATGCCTCGGTCACACCTTTGCGTATTGGGCTTGCGTATTGCTGCGTATTGCCCGAACGCAGACATACGCAAATATACCCAATAAAGCGCAATGATGCGAGCTCACTACGTACTCAATACGCAGACTAGCGCAGGGGCCTGCGTATGTCGCTCGCTAGTTTTAAAATTTTCTAAACTCTCGCAAGCAAACGCAAGGTCAAATTGCATACGAGCGGGAGCGAGTGACAACCAGTGAATGCGAGTTACGGCGAGTGACCTAGCGCAGATATATGCAATCATTCGCACCTCATTTTTTGGAGCGCGTGTCACTGCGTATAGCTGCGTTTCCCACACAATTTACCTCGCTGTAGCCCGTTGTCGTTCGCATGATTGCGCGTATTGTTGCGATGTTGCTCGCACACCGCTCCTAGCAACACGAATCACTGCGATGGCCGCTCGCTTTGCTGCGAGTCTCGCTCGTGTGCCACTCGCTATGCTGCGAGTCTAGCTCGAGCGCCATTCGCTTTAGCTCGCTCGAGCTTTAGCTAGCTAGCACTACGATTGGCTGCCTAGCAGGACGATTGGCAATAAAAGACGGGGCGCCACACGGGTTGGAAATCATACTGCAGTCAACATTTGAAGAGTAAACAACTACCTGACTACTGAAGAAGAAGAAGATCCCGAAAGCGAAAGCAAAGAAGGGAGTGACAACGAGGACGAAGTTAGTTGAGCCACCTCGGCCCTCATCGCCCCTACCGGCACCGGAGTCACATGTGTTGACTGAACAAGAGGAGCCCAACTCCGAGGTCGACCTGCCTTCAGGAGCCTCGGTATCAGGAAATGAGCTACCCCCAGAAGCCGATGAACCTGCCGCTAAAAGGAAGAAAAGGACGATGAACGTGGCAAAGAACCTCTAGCCGGTTGCCAGGAACCGGGCACTATGTTATGCTCGGCGTCCTCCCTGTCCAATGCTGAGTTCTGGATGGAAGGATAGCGGGTTCGCATCAAGTTGTGCAGGCATACACATGCCTGTACCATGGTCCGGACGGTTGAAGGGTTTTGCCGGAGAGTGGTGAGCAGGAACTGAAATCGGTTGGCAAGAATGCCGAAAGCATTCTCCACCACTCTCCTGGTCCGGGACAGCCGGTAGTTGTATATCCTCTCTTCTCTAGCCATAGCCATCCTCATACGGCTTCATTAGCCATGTCCTCAGGGCAAATGCCTCGTCTGCCACAAAGTAGTAGGGGGTGTCTTCATCATCGTTGGGCATGGGCTCTGGTTGAGGCACTCCAAGGGTTTCAGATTCGAGGCGGTGTTTCAGTTCACATGCATTGAAGAGCTGGGCATCAGAGGTAGAAACTTCGGATCCGACATCTACCCACAAAAATGTGTACTCGGCGTCGACCAGGGCCATGAGTACAATAGAGTAAAAACCCTCGTAGTTATAAAATCTCGACCCACTATCCTCAGGGCACTTGATCGCAACATGTTTGCCGTCCAAGGCACCAATGGTATGGGGGGGAATTCCAGCGGTCTTCGAAGCCCTGTGCGACTGCTTTCCATTCTTGTGGGCTGGTAGGGTACCTCACCAGCTCGTCTCCATATTCCTCAGTGATGGCTGTGCATACCTCACGTACAATGAGTGAAATTGTATTATGGGCAACTCTGAAGCTATACATGAGTGCCTTGTAGCTGTCACCCGTGACCAAGTGTCGAAGGGTGATGGCCAGCTTCATTGCGGGCGAGAGGGCTTCCCTGAAGAAAGTGTTCTGCTTCTCCAGTCTTTCGTGTAGTCTCTGCTCTAACTCTTTGAACATTGCCGGGGTAACCCTCAAAAAGTTCGTAAATGCTTCTTGGTCCTCGTCTTCCAGCTCCCTCATCAGTTGGTCAAATTGTCCCTGGTCTTTCCTCTGGCAGATCCAGGACCGCACCCAACAACTTCGAGGGACATTTCGTCGATGCAGCTCAAGGAGCAGTTTCCCTTGCTCATAATCATCATTCGCCTCTTCTTCTTCCAGCTGAACCAAAAGCTTAAGCCTTTGCAGGGCAGATCTCTGTTGCAAGGCCATTGATGTCATCAGATTAATTTTCTTGTTGATGTAGACTCGTCAGAAGCTTAGATGTTTATGCCCGGTCCCGCAAAATGACCAGTTTTATATACCGCCACAGCCCGAGCGAGCTAGTACGCTTCAGAGCGAGTTGGCACGCAACAGTACGAACGGCAGCCGATCTAAAGCGAGCGAATACGCAGTGAGACGCAACGATACCAACTGGTGCGAGCGGCTAGCGAGCGGCAAGCGAGCAGAGAACGAGTTCCATACGCAACGTGGCGAGCACACTGCGTATTGAATCGTACTGCTTCGAGCAACAGCGAGCTAAAGCGGGACCATAGGCAACTGTAGGCAGTCTCTATACGAGCGGCATATGAGCTACATATGCAATAGTGTGACTGCTAACTTCAAAATCGCTGCGTATTGCTGGGTAAGGCTGCGTATTGATATACCCCGCCTAGCGCAGCAATACGCAGCAACATACGCAAAGGTGTGACCGAGGCATAAGGTCAGGTTTTTCAAGGTAGGCTGAACTGAAGTTAGCGACCAAAAATAATTTAGTCCACTAAAACCTAAGAAAACCAAAGTTTGTTTTGATGTAATCAGTTCCTATACTTTTCAAAACAGCAACAAACAGATGTGTACAGGCTTGTGGAGAAAAATGAACATCAATTTTTGTTTACTTTACGGAACTCTGACCTTTGTGACCTCCAATTAATGTACGTAAAGCATGTCAATTAAAGTCTCTACAAGTACAGTCAAACCTGTGTAAAGTGACCATCCAGTTGGCCACTAAGACAGGTTTGACTGTAATTTGTAAATCTCTGTCTGTTCTTTGGCCTGAAAACTATTGGAGCTGTTCAATTCTGATCTGAAGTGAGCAAAAGGCTGTTGTAGACAAATACTGATGAACTTCTGTGTAACTATTAAGTCGTATATCTTATTTCACAGAGCTCTGATCCGTGATGGGGAACTTTAGCAGGAGTGTTACTCTCTATTAATCTGTTGTACACCTCCACCTGTCGCTGCATGGGGGAAATAAAGCCCCATGTCTTGATGTGACACAACTTCTGTGTAACAAATAAGTCAATATCTTATTTCGCAGAGCTCTGATCTGCGACGGGGAGCTTTAGCATGTGCGTTACTTTCTCCATTAGTTTGTTGAACACCTCTGCTTGTCGCTGCATGGGGAAATGAAGACCTTGTGTTGATGTGACCACTCCATTCAGTTTCCTGATGAGCAAACAACTATTAAGGAAAACATTTTGTCATTTATCTTCATTAATTCAGTAAAAGCTCATTATAATGAACACCTTGGGCCCATTGACCTGTGAAAATTAGACCTTAAAAATTACATTGCTATAACAGAGCTCGTTATAAAGAGGTTGCACTCTGTGCTATGCTGATCTTTCAAATACAATATTTACTTCAAATGTAGGGAAACTGACCTGGGGGTGTTGCACCAAGTGTTGCGATCTCGATCAATCGCAAGTCAGTAGATACATGCATTTTAGCTAATCAGATTTGTGCATTTAGGCATATTTTGTGCCTTTCGATCACAACATTTAACTATTTCGTCGGTGACATTACGTACCGGCTAATCTTCAAATTTCGGTCGATTTTTCGATTTTGAGTTTTTGGCATATTTTTGATGTCTATACCCAACTCTATCACAATTTTGTCGCTATTTTCGAATATCAATTTCTGAAAATCAATGATATCGTGAATTTTGAAGACTGAAATTCAGATATGTGATAGAGTTGGGTATAGACATCAAAAATATGCCAAAAACTCAAAATCGAAAAATCGACCGAAATTTGAAGATTCGCCGGTAGGTAATGTCACCGACGATTTGTTACTACAATACTAAAATGTTTGTCCTGCTTGAAAGTAAATTGTGGATGAGTGGGGAATGAGGGATATCCAAAATTAGAGAAGGATACACAAGCTCCGGTTCTGTGTCATCTTCCAGGAAGAGCTGATCGTGTTGATTCTTTACTCTCTCAATCCAAGCAGATACTTCTTGCTGATGTTTCTTTCCCACCATGAGTTCTGGTCTGCGCAGTACCTTTACAATTTAAAAACACTAGGTTATTAAAGGTCAAAGGTCACAGGGCTCATTATACAATATAATATGCAAAAGTAGCATGTTGAAGCAAATCTTCAGACATTAACAAAATATTGGACTGATTTATTACAAAGTACAACAGGTATAATAATAGTTTACTTTAATAATAATAATATTAGCTTTCCAGTAATACCATACATTAAATAAGTCTGCAATCAGAAAATAATTTTTAAGATGATTAAATTGAGTAATGGGTGTATCATTTTGAGGTTCAAGTATACCCAGTGCAAGGAAGAATATAGCTGTTAAAGAGTGGACCTTCCGTTTAACTTGTTTTTGTTTGGACCACCAGTAGTGAACGGGCTAAGGGGTTATAGGAAAATGAAGACAGTCTCCAACGATTAAGAAATGAAATCTAAGTGTGTCACAAGATAGCGGCTAGCTAGCTGCAAGCTTAATAGGTGATCTCTGCTGAAATTTTGCAGGTGCAGCACTTTATAAGCATGCCATTATCGTACAGGTATAGCCCACAAGCTTAGTTTCAGCTGAGATCGCCTATTATGCTTGTCACTAGCTGCAAGTTAGCCACTAGCTTGCAACACACTTAGATTTATGTAGGGAAAGAAATTAATGAGCTCTTACTGCCTGGATGAATTCTAGTACTGGAATGATGGAACCTTCAAGTTGTGCTGGGTCTGTCTTGATGATTGTGTCAATGATAGAGTGCACATGCTGCTGCTTGACAAAGCCCTGACTGTTGCCTTGTACCACGAACTGTGGATGTATCCAAAGAGAGAACTGTATTCACAGCATATGATGACATAAATGGTACCCTGAGGTACCAAACGAATATCCGCCATTTTGTTTAATTATTTATTTATTTTTTAGGGCTGTACCGGGGTATAGCGTGCATACAAGCGCGCGCTGCACTGCATACACAACGCAATACGGTTGTGCTTTGAGTGGACACAAGATGGCGCTACACAACGCGGTACCCCGGGGTACCGCGTGTGTCATATGTTGGTTCTATGACAAGATCAACTTTAAAATAATGAACAGGTACCAACAAATGGGGATTGTTTGGAAAAGACTTGCATGAATTCTAGTAAATAGGATGACAGTTTTTTTTAGATGTGTTGCCTTGCTAAAAAAGATTACAACATTAATAATCTCACTACTGCCACAGAGCGGCTATAATAGGTCTCTAGTTTATATTATAACACTGACCATTGTGACTAGCTGCAGTATTGGCTGACCCATTAGGGTTGGTTCCTGGTAGATCTCAGTGCCACAGTTGATCAGCATCTGGTTCCATGGCTGCCCCAAGATATGACTGGCTGAAAAAAAAAGGATGAACAAAACAGAAGAAAAGAAATTATTATTATTACCCCGGTCAACAGATACACACTGCAATCATTTCTGCACACAAAGTGCACGTTTTCCACTCTCTCCGTAGAGAGAAGCAATAGTGGATTAATTGTCTTGTTGAAGGACAAACATGACAGACAATACAAACTCGGGATCCCACTCATTGGAGAGCGTCATGTGATAAAGGAGATTAAATAATGTAATAAAGCATAAATATTCTCATAAAGTATAAATATCATGATTAATTAACCTCTTATATAAATCTGGTTTATTTGTAAATTTTTATATTTTTTGTGTGTGTTCTTTATCTTCTATATTGTATGTAATCTGTTCTGTTATCATTTTATAAAATGTGTTTTTAATTGGATCTGAATTTCAATAAACTTGAAACTTCAAACCAGAACTTACCAGCTCTAGGGTTCCTGTCCAGTGTCATGTGAATCAGTGCCTTCATGCAGCCCACAGCAGCCTCTAAAACAACCTCACTTCCCTGTAAAATTCAGCACAACAATATAATGCGGAGTTTTATACAGCATTTAGCGCTGATCATAATTTGATGAAACAGAGACTTAAAACGTTACAAACCTACAACATGATGATATCATTTGTTTTCTTTAATATATTCACATGATCTATTTATATGTATAATATATATATGTAGAGAGACAAATACTGGTATATCACATCAACTTTGTGGTATGCACATATGTATTAGATTCAGCAATACACTTGTATAAATGTTACAAAATGTACTATACACAAATCTACCTAAGATGTGAACATGTTGAGTGAATCTAACATAAACCCCTCAAAAAGAAATTCAAGTTTGAGCATTGATATCTCTCTCGTTATTGAATTATCCTACTACTGCTTGAATCTGATATCTTTACCAAGCCTGTTTATTCCCCTTTACATTGATGGCTCATTTGTAATGATTATGTAATTACAAAATGTGCAGCAGACCTGAATATGGAGCCAAGTCAAAATGTTCCAAAATTCCATGTTATTGTCATTGTGAATTCTCCATTTGTATCGAGGATGAGTTGTGTTATGAATGGTGATGAGGCAGTCATACAATAACAATGCATTTTGCAACATTTCAATCTTGACCTGGCCCCATATTCAAGCGTAATGCATTTTCCATAGTTACATTATCATTACTTTGTTTGGGAATAATTCTACCCACCTGTAGTACAGAATTCTGCAGCAGTGCATAGACCTGTCTCAGAGTGCTGAAGGGCGCAGGCAAACCCAAATCTTGCTCTTCCAATAACTGTCTGCGCCCATCACGATGCACCTTGAGTAGAGCCACCCCACAAGTGCTAGGAGTGGTCGGTAGAGGGGCGGAGGTAGTGGGTTGGGGTACAGTGGTAGCGGGTAAGGGCTTGGATGACCAGAACAGGGCAGTCCACACCTGAATACTTGCCACTGGAGAAAAAAATCAGTTAAAGGAGACATTTCCCCAAGCTTGATTATTTCTAAAAATAGAGCTTGATAAGAGTCACTGCACAATGGCCAGGAGTGGTCAGTAGAGGGGCGGAGGTTGCAGGTTGGGAAACGGCATTAGCGGTCAAGGGGGTGGGTGACCAGAACAGGGCAGTCCACACCTGAATACTGGCCACTGGATAACAAACAAAACAATGAGTTAACGTTGCTTAAAAACATATATATACAGTTGAACCTGTATATAAAGACCAACCAAGAAAGACATTTATAGTGGTCCTCATTAGAAGTTGGTCTCTTTAGACAGGTTCTTTTATAACCTATTTACCCCCAAAGGAATCAACATACGTGATCATTACAGACAGGTGGTCACATATACAAATGTATCTTTTTGAGGATAAAGTTATACTTAGACCACTAGATTTGTTAAAAATTATATTTCCTTAGTACATACAGAAACAATAGCAATTGTTATGTGTCATGCATTCTATACAGACCCCAGCCCAAGTACAGTCCCAAACGGGTAAACTGTAATGAATTTGAAAGGTAAACTTACACTGTTGTATCTGCCTTGCCGAGCAAGCCAGGCTAGAGACAAGTTGCTGCTCTTCTAAACCCACAACATGACTGACCTGTCAACATAAAGAAACATTATACAGTTGTTAACTGGTGGTGGAGGGAATATCACGGAATGTTCCATCCGAGGGGTTTTAAATGCTATTGAGGAAAGATTATAAGTTTCGAGACGTAGTCGAGGGACTTATTTTCTTCACGAAATAGCATTTTAAATCCCGAGGGAACCTTCCGTGATTTTCCCCGACAACAAAGTTAACAACTGTTATATCATCTGGCTAAATCCGCGGGCTAATACACATTCATGCATTGAAACTGAAATCAGTCAAAAACAACATGCAGTACGTGTACTTTGTACGTATACCTTTGGCTCTCATCGTGACGTCATAATACAATCTCTTTTGCAGCGCGCGCCATGTGGGTGTCATAACTCTCTGGCCATGGTGTCATACCAAATTGACACCCCAGTCATGTGACCGTGTTTAGCCAATCAACGACGCGTATTTTACTAAGTCAGATGATATAACATACTGTTAATGATGTTATTTTTTATTGAGCTTTGTACCTATAAAACTAGAAAAACATGCAGCTAGAAGTATCTAGGTACTGCATGGGCTCAAAACCAGAGTTATATACTCACCCACCAGGCAACCACACATGTACACTTAGCACATACACAATGTACGAGGCACATGCAGGTTTTAGAATTCGCGCTCACCTTATCTAGCACAAAATACGCAAATATTACCACATTTACAGTACCGTAAATCTCCGTGTATAAGACGCACTTTTTTCCGTGGGAAAAATTTCAAAGTTGGGGGTGCGTCTTATACACAGGTACAGCAAAAAAAAAAAAAATTGTTCTGTTTTTGGACACCCTGTAGTCATGTTGAATGTGTATAACACACGTATGGTTTAGGGCATGACAAGAGCTTGCTGTTAGTTGTAGCATTCAGCAAGATATACCTTTTTCTCACACAAAAAATATTGGTTACAGATGTAAAAATTGCAAGTTTATTGAGCAGTAATACTGCTGCTAATGAATATTCATACATTCGTGAGCAGCAGTACTAATTAAAT
>JBAMJV010005608.1:2500-45000 GCA_037951105.1 Echinarachnius parma | reverse complement strand
TATGCTTTATTTACGTTAAAAATGCTCTCTTTGCGGCCGGGGTAGCGTGCATACAAGCGCTGATGCACAACGCAATACACCAGCGGCGTCCATGATTGCTCTGCGGTACGGTTGTACTTCGGGTGGACACAAGATGGCACTACACAACGCGGGATACTGGGGTACAACGGTACACCGGGGTACTGCGCTTGTCATCATATACAAATCACAATGTGCTTTTTTGTACGGCGTTTTTTGGCATGCAAGCATAGATCTTGGCAAAGATCATATATCATTTACCCTCATGTTATGCTTTTTGACATAAGTTGCGCTCTGAATAATTTGATAAAAAGAACACCTGTTTTACAGACTCTTGTAATACTCAGTGTTGTTCACTTTGACTAACCGCACATACTGCTGCTGTGAATTTGATCAGAGTCCCATAGCTTAAAGATTCAGGATTAATCGTATGATCTAATAATTGGTCATACAATCAATCATGACTCTTTATGATACTGGGCCCTGATTGTGTAAAAAGCTACAGACACATCGGAATCCTGACCCAAATCAATTACATTTGTCTACCGCATTACCAAGTTATTTATGATTGTGTAACTATTATAATAATGTACTGTAATGATGCATGGATCGGTTTATACTCACAACTTTGTTGGTGGTCTGTTCAGAGATGTTTGAGACAGTGAAAACCCAATGGACAAGACACTGGTCCTTTGTGAACACTTCTCCTATGTCTAGTCGGCTCACATGGTCTGCCAGGATGTAGCAAGCTGGATGGAATAAAACACAGATGTATCACTAATGAAATCTAAGTACACAGAACATATGTAATCATATGTAATAATAACTAACATAGTTGGTCAAGAATATAAATGTATATATTCTGATCTTGTACATAGAACATTTGTCATCATATGTAATAATAACTAACATAGTTGTTCAAGAATATAAATGTATATATTCTGATCTTAGACTTTTGCCTGAAAACATCTAGGAGTGCCTGTATTAAGGCTATGCTTTCGTTTTCTGGGGGGAAAAAACTAGATGATTCGAAGGATATAAACAGAACAAAATAGAGGCAAAAACAATACAGATACATACCACTATTTCCTTGGTGGCAGCCACTCTTTAGGCAGCAGTCTGCATAGAGGTAGAGTAGGTGTTTAGTGGTAGAGGGAACTGATGTCTGGGTGCTGGCTGATGAATTGAGACAATATTGCAACATATTTCAGAATAAAAACGTTGGGCAATGTGCAAAGAAACAGTAGTTGCATACCACTATTTCCTTGATGGCAGCCACTCTTTAGGCAGCAGTCTGCATACAGGTAAAGTAAGTGTTTGGTCGTAGCGGGAGGCAAGGAACTGATGTCTGGGTGCTGGCTGATAAACTGAGACAAGATCTCCAACAGATCCTTGGGTAGTATCCATCTGTAGATTGATAATTAATTCGAGTTACCATAAAAGTCTACCATAGCAGGATGACTGCTCTGTAAACAGAAAAAAAATGTACTGTTAACCAATATTTTGATGAAACTTACATTAAACAAATCAAGACATTATAGACTTGTATGACAAAAGAAACCTTTTGATATATACTATTTCCTTGTACATGTATAACAAAATAAATATTAATTTGTCTAAATAAAAGAGGAAGTTGTACATAAAATTGAAAAATAAGTGTTGTTCTTGGAGTTGTAAGGTGTTGGTAGTGGTAGTGGCGGTGATGGCGCTTGCAAGGTGATGATGATGATGATGATGATGATGATGATGATGATGATGATGATGATGATGATGATGATGATCATGGTACAGATGATGGTAAAAATGACGATGACAATGATGATGATGACGATGACGATGACGATGACGATGATGATGATGATGATGATGATGATGATGATGATGATGATGATGATGATGATGATGATGATGATGATGATGATGATGATGATGATGATGATGATGATGATGATGATGATGATGATGATGACGATGACAATGATAATGATCATCATGATCATGGTATAGATGATGGTAAAAATGACGATGACAATGATGATGATGATGATTTAATCTACACATTACTGCGAACGTACCTGTCTCCATACAGCCATGCATAGTAGAGAAGGGCCAGGATGCAGTGCTGTACATCTGAGGCAGACTCCTTACATCCATCAATGATACCATGGTGATGATGATGATCTAACAGATGACATAGCTTCTCTGGAGAGCCTTGAGGAAAATAAAATATTAGTTTTAGGCTAAATTTGTTTTGCTTGAAAAACGTAACTTCTTTCAACAGCATGATAAACTCATTTAAGTTGTGCAGTTCAATTTGTCCTAATTTTCAGAAAAAGGTCACTGAACAGTAAGTGGTGGTTTCATTTATTGGAAGATGACATTATCAAAAGTGAGATACACTGTCACAAAGCTGCCAGTCATATACCAAATCTGCAATAATTGTTTTAGGTGTCAGTAAGTAATTGTGTAATTGGAATGACAATTTGCTTTAAAACTGCTGAGGCGCCAGGGGGACAAAATTAACTTGAAAACACTTTGAAAGTTGTTTTCAGTGGGCTAGTTGCGAATTAAATGGGCTCTTTCATGAATGTTGGGCCCATTTTGGGAAATTAAGGAGCTAAATTGCCGTAAGTCTGTTTACTTGTCATTATCAAAGGTGCTAATGTATAGAGCATGTTCAAGTTCAAGTTCAGTTTATTTTCTCAATATAAAAGCAACAATATAAAATACATACAAGTTGATAACAATATAAAAGTAAATTTCATTTAAAGTTTAAAAATGCAGATTGCATGTACAAGTTAAAATTAATTATTTTTTGAGGGGTAACAAACCAAAAAGGTATCAAGACCTTATCGTGTGGTCGACCCATAGATTTAAAACAAAACATTGTACATGCAATCATACCTGTTAAGTTTGGGATTACTTTCTTGACAGATTCCTGGCCAATGCAGGATGTACCATCACTAGATGACAGGTTGCAGATCAGATCCACCAGAAACTTATCTGTATATTTCTTCAACTGCTCAGCCCTGTAAAGAATCAAGATCTCATTTTACAATTAACATGAATGGGAAAAATTTGGGTAATCTATGTGTTAATTATTACATCTACGGAAAAGGTTGGGAGGATTTGGGCAATACAGAATGTAGAACAGATCCAGTAGAAACATGTAAATTTCTCCAAATGCTCAGCTCTGGAAAGAAACAGACCTCATTTTATAATTGCGTTAAATTATATAGACCAAGTGATAACTCT
Source organism: Echinarachnius parma (assembly GCA_037951105.1). NCBI lineage: Eukaryota > Metazoa > Echinodermata > Echinoidea > Clypeasteroida > Echinarachniidae > Echinarachnius > Echinarachnius parma. Next base: position 41,727 of record JBAMJV010005608.1, on the reverse strand, counting down.
ATGGAAATTTTGGGGAAAATGGGCAATATAGAAAATAGATCAGATCCACCAGTAACTTATATCTGTAGATTTTTTCAGTTGCTCAGACCAGAAAAGAAACAAGATCTTATTTTAAATAAACAAAAACTCTCAAGTTATACACTTTGAATGCATTAAGGACTGGTCCCCCCCAAATCTAATAATTGTGAATGGTTTACGAGTCAGGAAAAAAAATATGAATATGGCAAAGCAGGATTTTAAACCATTATTTTCTTTAGGGCCCCAAATTAGCACTGTTCCGATGCCCCAGGTCAACCAAGGTTAAATTGTTTTGAAATTTCTCGCCCAATCAAGCAAATAATTTCTTTCTTTGAGGAGCATCCTTATTTTGCCTTAATGGAATTTTATACCAAATTACAAGTTTTCCTGTTACCTGCCTGACCGGTCCGCCATAAAAAAGGTCAATATTAATAATAAATATTCTGTTATCCTGCCAGCAAGAAATTTTATTTAGAAATCAATTCCTTACTCTGTATGCATTCTATTTACTCACCCTTCTGTGGAATGAAACTTGTGCCTCACATCTAAGGCAAGCTGAATGAAAGAAGAGTCAGCTGCACATGAAAAAAGAAAATAAGTTACAAATAAGTATAAGGTTAAGATAAGGATATAAAACTTACAAATTTGCAATACTATTTAAACAATTTAATACTCTTCATCAATTGGTGACAATACAAATGTTATTTAAAAATTACAATTTAGAAAAGCAGGCATGGAATTGGAAGTGGTCTTTTGTAGATTTTGAACGCAAAATACAAAACAAAAATTAGTGGCTTTAAAATTGAATAATTCAATTCCCAATCTAGTAATAATTGAGGTAAAAGTGATAGAAGAAGTTCAAAACATACCAAACTTTTCTGAAGTCTTGACGATATCTTCTTCTTGCTGTAGTTCTATCATCAAGCCAAGCGATTCAAAGAGGAAGGCGTAGATGTTAGGCTGGCTCAGGCATTCATGGTTTTCCTTTGGCAGAATCATAAAAGGAACAGAACTATTATATTATGGGGATCATAAAATGAGACCCTATAGAGTACAGAAGCCATGATGTCATAAAAATCTTTTTTTAGAATTTTCAAATTTGAACTTCATTTTCAGAAAGAGCATACAAAATCATGTCTAAATACCGAAAAGCAATTGAATATGTTAAGTATTGGCTGAGATATGCCCATCATAATGAATTTTACTTCAATGGGCGATCAGTGTTATAGTGCACTGGTTCATAAAGTTATGAACCAGAGCACTATAACACTGATTGCCTATTGACAAAAAAAATCATTCAGATGGGCATTTCTCAGCCAATACTTAACATATTCATTTGATTTTCGGTATTTGAACATTATTTGTTATGCTCTTTCTGAAAATGAAGTTCAAATTTGAAAATTCTAAAAAAAGATGTTTACGACGTCATAGATGACATCACACTTCACCACTCTATACTATGGGAAACATAATGCATCACTATATTATGGAAACATCAAATTATAATTTGAATCATGAGAAAGAGAATTATATAATGAGCAGGTTATGTTATGTGCTGATAAAAGTCTAGTTCCACATTTATAAGTTTAGAGAAAAGAGTTCAGAAGTTTTGTGTGCATGGGATGGAATAAAAATTTAAAAATGGAAAAAAATGTAGTTCATAAAATTATATGCAAGATATAACATGACAAGACACACAAGAAAAATGTAATCAGTTTATACAATTCCAGTTATTACCATAATGGTGGGAATACACATGCTATCCAGAGCGTCCATAAGGTAGAGCGTGAAAGATGCAAGGTTGTTCTCACAGGGGGCTCCGTCAGAAGGGCCTGTTGACTGGTCATGTGACGCTGATCCTGACTGGTGATTGGCCGCCTTGGGCTTGAAGAACACCCCGGGGTCTGCACTCGGGTCCTCTTGACACACGCAGCACAATCTGTTGATAAATTACAGGTATTAACGTGTTTAGGACTGATAACATGTTTTCTCCATAGTCCCTAGCCCGATATATTTTCAGGACCAGTCCTGAATGGGTTGAAAGGGTATTCAGTCCTATTTATTAATGTACAAGTCTCTTTGCATTCACAACATAGTCTGTTAAAGAGATAAAAACAATCATTTGAGAGAAACAATAGGAAACATAAGGGTACCATTTTCATGAAATAAAGAAATACACAAGGGGTACCACGCTACATGACTGGATTTCTGCCAGTGGTAGTCAAAGGGCTTAACATTCCTGAGTGCTTTTACCAAAACCCTCATAACCAATTTCCTGGTGTTTCCCTGAAGCCTTTTCCTCCTTTTCACTGTTTCCTCATCCAGTCTTGGTCTCTCTATTGTTCTTTCTTGGCTTGTGACTAGATTTTGTTATCATTTTTTCTACATATATGGATTAACAGGTTTTGTCTTAGATGTTGAAATCCCCATAGGCATGGGCTTAACCAGTTCCCTTTGAGACTCTGAAATCCCCACAGACTTGGTACATAGCCCACCAAAGGCAAGGGGTTAAACATACCCGAGTGCTTTGACAATGACCCTCATAACCAGCTGCAACATCTCCTGGTGTTTTACAGATGCTTCTTCCTTCTTTTCGCTGCTTCCTCGTCCCATCTTAGTCTCTCTGTTGTTCTTTCTTGGCTTGTGGAGCGGCCGAGGCAGCCTATGCAGGATTGATAGTGTCGCATCTAGTGTACTGGCCAATGACTTGAAGTCTACCGGACTTGGGAGGTGATCCCGCCTGCAAAAAGAGAGATATTTTAGAGATGACATTAATCTCTTGCTAGCCAAAGAAATATTAGAGAAATTCAAAAGTGATTTTGTTATTGAATTGGTCCGTCTGTTGTTCTTTCTCAGCTTGTGGAGCGGCCGAGGCAGCCTATGTAGAGCTGCCAGTGTGGCATTCAATGTACTGGCTACTGACTTGAAGTCTACTGGGCTGGGGAGGTGGCCTCTTCTAAAGAAGAGAATGAATTTGATGAAATGGAACTCTTCATAAACAAAGAAATAATTAGAGAAATTTAGCATCAATCAATCTCCTTCTTATTTTGGTGTCTCTACTGTTCTTTCTTGGCTTGTGGAGCGGCCGAGGCAGCCTATGCAAGATTGATAGTGTCGCATCTAGTGTACTGGCCAATGACTTGAAGTCTACCGGACTTGGGAGGTGATCCCGCCTACAAAGAGATATTTTGATGAAATTAATCTCTTGCTAGCCAAATAAATATTAGAGAAATTAAAAAAAAAATGTTGTTCTTGAATTGGTCTCTCTGTTGTTCTTTCTCAGCTTGTGGAGCGGTCTAGGCATGTATGCAGAGCTGCCAGTGTTGCATCCAATGTACTGGCTACTGACTTGAAGTCTACAGGACTCGGGAGATGGTCTCTCCTAAAGAAGAGAAATAATTTTATGAAAATAAACTCTTGCTAACCAAAGAAATATCAGAGAAATAAAAAAATTATTTTGTTCTTGAATTGGTCTCTCTGTTGTTCTTTCTTGGCTTGTGGAGCAGCCTGAGGAGCCTATGCAAGGCAGACAGTGTCGCATCTAATGTAGTGGCTAGGGACTTAAAGTCTACTGGGCTGGGGAGATTGTCTCTCCTGAAGAAAGAGAAAGAATTTGATGAAATGAATCTCTTGCTAACCAAAAAATCTAGAGAACTTTACACCATTAATTATGTGTCTCTGTTATTTTTTCTTGTATATGTGTCTGCAAATGTAGAGATTCAATAGTAAGCTGTAGGATCATGTTAGTTACCTCAATAGGTTGCAGAAAGCTTGTAGGGCCTCCATTGATATCCTCTGCTCCTGATGTTTGATGCAGTCAGTCAGAAGCTCGCATATGTGTCTGCAAATGTTGAGACTGGTCAGCAGCTTCACATCTTCTGGTTGCCTGATAGAGATACAGACGAATTACAGACATGGCATACTTAACTCACAGAAAGCTATTTTGTAGCATTTATATGATTTATTTATCATTTTAATCATTAATTTTAAACATAAGAGCTGTAGTCAGTAGGTAAACTACTAAACCAGCTATTTTTTGCCTGAACCATTACTGATTTTAGATTTCAGCTAATAATTCTGTATTTCAAACACAATGATATTACCAGCGCCAAAACACAAAGCTATATTTCAGCATTCACCTTGTTTTTATCAGTAGAAAGTTACAAAATTAGGACTGTTTAAACTAAGATTCCAAGTTTGTCTTACCTCATCAAAATCTCTGAAAGCAGTTGCAGCCTGCAAATACAAAAAAGGTTCCATAATTTAAGATGTGTGCAAGTCAAGCCCTTCATCAATGAAAATGTAAGTTGTTGCATTCAAACTATACAATTTATTCACATAGAGTCCGTCTTGATTGACTTGCCTCGAAGATACCTGCACAAGACTTTGAAAATATATGTAAGACTAAGTATCCTTACGTAAGACTTTCAAGGCTTTTGTGAGACTATAATAGTAAACTTACGTATGCATGTCTTTGAAGACTGAGACTTAGTAGACTTTGGATACTTATATGAGACTTTAAAGACTTATGAGTGGGTTCAAGCCGCTAGTAAGTTTACAAAATATTTTTTTCGTTTTGAGAGACTTATGTGTGTGACACAGATCAATTCAGGAATAAAATCTTCAATATTAGTAGAAAATTAAAACATACAATAGTAAAAGTATAATTAGTGTGATCGAGATATACCGTGGGTGCTAGAGAACCCGGACAGTCACACACAACACAGATTAGCACAGTGCGTCATTGACTTTGTACACGCACCGTGCGCGGTGGCCGGGTTCTCCTACACTGCGATAAATTGAACCTTGGTGCATGAAATCGCGCCGTGCAGAAACCCGCTTTGCCGTTGAGCGATAATTTTTTATCAGCGAAGGCACCGCGATATTACGGTCCAATTGGTGTACATTTCTACCGAAATGAACTACTGAGCGTAGATTTACAAAAGCGAGAATAAAGATTATAAAAATTGAAATCTCAAATTATCGTGAACAAAATAAAAAATAACAAATTTTGGAGTTTAAAGACTGACTTTCAAGCAATTTTCTGGATAACCAGGAGGACTACAGAACAGCAATATACATTTATTTTATGAGCAATATGCCGATAAATCGTTTGATATAAGTTTTGAGTCGCATGTTCAGTGCATTCTCGGCAAATCTAATTTCAAAGGTAGCCCTGTCCATTTTTTTGCCGGGTTCTCCCCCCGTCCGGGTTCTCTAGCCACTACGGTACTACAATTATAACCCTTTTTAACTCTTCAACATGTCCACATCTAATGCTGATGGCAGGTATGTTCACCCATATACACAGAAACTTGCATGCAACTTTACGTGCACACTCTTTATCATTATGAAAACTACATTCACTCTCTTATTTCTGAAGACATAGGGTGGAATTCACAAAGGAGATTTGTAGGAGGTTTGTACAAACCATGGTTTGACCATGGTCTACATCTATGGAATGCCATTTGTAAACTGATGGAGAAAGAATGTAAACTCCTTATTAACTCCTTGTTAACAATGTTGATTTACAATTTACTTGTATACAAGCAGCATTCCTTAGATGTAGACCATGGTAAAACCATGGTTTGTACAAACCTCCTTTGTGAATTCCATCCATATATTCTGTAGCCCTTGTTGGAATGAAATTACAAACAAATGCACAGACAGGCAGTCAGACTCACCCCTGCTGAAGGGTATCAATGTTGCTCATTTTCTGGCACTGCTGCAGGGATCTCACAATGGCCTCAATCCCATACACAGTGTGGCACTTGGTGAAGAATGACTCATGCTTGGAGAGCAGCAATAGGCAACAGAATATTGAGCTAAAATTGATAAGCAAACAAAACAATTATTGGATTATTAGAGAGCGGAATAAATTCTGCCACATCTTCAAGGAAGGCACCAGTGTGAGATACACCAAGTATATATAAGCTGATACAAATGGCCTACACATTTTACAATATCTAGGACTAACCTGATATGTATATTACCGAGAATAAACCTACCTTAATAGCAGCCCATTGGTGGTTGACAAGGCTTTCATTGACATCTTGAACTATGAACTGTGATATCAACAGAACACAGGCGATATGGAAGACCTACACATTTCACAATATCTGGGACCCAGCTAATTTACATGTGGGTACCTACCTTAGTAGCAGTGCATTTGTGGTTGAGAGGGCTTCATACAAAAACTCATCCACATCTTCATCAAGGAAGGCGTCCGTGTGAGACGCACCAAGTTTACCGCCCTCATTGACATCTTGAACTACGACTTGCGATGACCTACACATTTTACAATATATGGGTCTAAGCTGATATGTATATGACTGAGAATAAACCTACCTTAATCGCAGCGCATTGGTGGTTGAGGAGGCTTTCATACAAGAATTCAGCCACATCTTCATCAAGAAACGCATCTGTGTGAGACGCACCAAGTCTAACGCCCTCAGAGACATCCTGAACTATGATCTATGATATCAACAGAACACAGGCGATATGGATGACCTACACATTTCACAATATCCGGGACTAAGCTAATTCATTTGAATGTGGGTACCTACCTAAGTAGCAGTGCATTTGTGGTTGAGAGGGCTTCATACAGGAACTCAGCCACATCTTCGTCAAGGAAGGCGTCCGTTTGAGAAGCACCAAGTCTACTGCCTTCATTGACATCTTGAACTACAACCTGGGATATGCACTGAACACAGCTGATGCGAATCACCTCATTCCTGTTCAGTAGCAGCTAGTAAGATAAACAAATTAAAACAAATTCCAAAATTTAAATTATGAGTTTGCATTATCATCAGAAGGGGGGATAACCCCCCCCCCCCCCCCCCCACCAAGATGCACCAAGTCTCTCACCCTCATTGACATCTTGAACTACAACTTGTGATATGCACTGAACACAACTGATGCTAATCACCTCATTCCTGTTCAGTAGTAGCTAGTGAGATAAAAAAAATAAATTCGAAAATTGAAATTATGATTTTGCATTATCATCAGTAGGGGGGTACACCCCCCCCCCCCTTCCCCCCACCAAGATGCACCAAGTCTCTCACCCTCATTGCCATCTTGAACTACAACCTGGGAAATGCACTGAACACAGCTGATGCGAATCAACTCATTCCTGTTCAGTAGTAGCTAGTGAGATTTTAAGAAAATTCATACAAAAATGGAAATTATGATTTTGGGTTATCATGAATACTAAAACAATTGCAGAGAGATACTGCATTATTTTTTTTAATTTTTTTTTAGTTAAAAGCCATTTTACATTGCTTCCACTCAAAGCTTTCAGCAATTAAGCTTTTTAATTTTTCTAGAACATTGCCAACAAAACCTGAACATTACTTATGCTACGGTCACAAATGCTCCAATTTGGGCTACGGCGCCCGTACGATGCCACTTTAAGGTGAAATCTTGCGGCGCCCGCACGGGTGCCGTGGCTATCGTATAATCGTACGGTCGCCGTTGCATTTTTCCTCGCCGTACGATGTCAAAATTTTTGTTAACGCAGAGTTTTTAAAAAAATGCATCGTACAATTTTTTTACTTGCCCTAAGCCCGTAGACACATCGTACGGACATCGCAGCTTTTTTTTCCGAATATCGTACGATTTTGAGACTGAATATTTGGCCACTCAAATCGTATGGGTACCGTGGAGTCACCGTAAGGCACCCGTACGGGCACTAAGTTTGTTTTCACGGGAGCCGTGCAATTTATGTATTATTTTAAGACAAAGGTCATCGTACAGGCCCCGTCTAAAATACCACAGACATCGTACGATATCACAATTTCCCAAAATCGTAGAAAATCCGCCGTAGCGATCATTTGTGGCATTATCGAACATGAGAGTGACAGAAAGACTGCATACATATAAAGGCTTTCACACTATATCAAATTGGTTTCAAAATCCCCTTTTTCAGATTCTCGATACCACAGAAAGAAAAAGTGCATCACTTTCTGCTATTTTAATACATCAGACTATTATTTCCATTTTAGCATCTCTCCAAGCTGCATCTGGGCACTCCAAATATTTTGAACAGCGCCAACATGTGGTCAGTCTCGCATCAGGAACACACTAACCGGAAGTTTAACCCACTGATATGTATCTTAAAAATGCCCCATGCTCACTTTAAATAAATAGTTACCATGCTCTGGCACATTGGAAAATATCTTTTTAGTATTTACTATGTTTCATGTGACAAAGTGGAGTTTTTACTTTTGAAACAAATTATTGTTATCAATGATCATTGTCAATCCTCACTTAAAAAAGACAAAATATTATAACTCTTCCTGTAAGTATTTTTTAATTGTACAATGCTTGGTAAAGATAATGAAATAGAACTATGATATTTAAGGAAAGTGACTCAACTATTTATAAAACCAACAATTTTTATTACACTTTTTGATTGAAATATATTATGTAAATGATTATGCTTCCTAAGCACTGTTGTTCTACAGTACATATCAAACCAAGAACAAGTGAATTGTGCTTCATACTGCCCTCTCAGGCTTGAATGTGTACACTATTATTAAAGGGGAATGCAATCCTAGAAAAAAAAATGTTGCTCTGAATAGAAGATTAATAATTATTTCAAATAAATAAAGAATAGAAATATGAGATAACAAAAATAATATCATCCATGCATAATTCAAACATAAAAAGTGGAAAACCCTTTTCAGCAATAAATGTTATGTTAATATGAATATTATGGAAGCAATAACTCATGTTAAGCAATATTTAACTATAAATTGAAGAAAAAACAAAACGGAAAAGCGGTTAAGTGTTGGAATCAACATGTTATATTGTAAATATGAGGGGTAAAGAAAATACCAATTGTTTACAAAAGAAAGCATTCAAAATGATGTTTAAAATCAACTTCAACTGAAATAACTTTTCAGTAACGATCCACTGCTCATCCTGGCCTGACCTTCTTCATGACTGATGTAAAGCTGGGTTGGTTCTCTGGTTTCAGAATCAGGCTGGTTAGCTCCTCGCTTTCTAGAAGCCTACGCAACAAACCTGGAAATAGATCACATTGCTTTTAATTATTTAAGTTTTCCTCACTTTATCTTTTCACTAAGAGATTATTTAACCTCCAATAAATTTGAACACTTGATGAAACTTTGAGGAGCAATTGGTCCAATGTTTCTTCATGACTAAAGAAAAGTTAGGTTGGTTCTCTGGTTTCAAGATCAGGCTGGTTAACTCTTGGCTTTCCAGAAGTCTCCGCAGCAAACCCGGAAGGAGATCACATTGCTTTTAATTATTTAAGTTTTCCTCACTTTATCTTTTCACCAAGAGAAATGATTTAACCTCCAGTAAATTTGAACACTTGATGATATTTTGAAGAGCAATAGGTCCAACGTTTCTTCATGACAGAAGTAAAGCTAGTTTTGTTCTCCATTATGTCAGGATCAAGGTGATTAACTCTTGGCTCTCTAGCAGTCTCTGAAGCAAACCTAGAACTAGATCACATTGCTTATCATTACCCTAAGTATTATCCTCCATTTAAAGAGCGTAGTTAATAAAGTACATTTTACACATGTTCAGTGTAAGAGATGCCTGGTTCCTACAAACAACTGGTCTGAAATATTTTCTCTGAAGTGCCATCGACAATGTGGGAAATAAATCATCAAGTTTTGAAGGAAAGGATTTGGGTTAATGCTTTTAACACACATGTCCTTTTATGAAGTCACAAAAAAGGTGCATTTGTTACACCTGTCATTACTGTCTAGAACTGGAAATGTTTGTATTTGTTGGCAGGGGAAGGGATGTGGTGTGGCAAGATTGGTAGCTAGAGTGCCATTGGATCCTCAGTTGGGAACCAGTGTATTGTCCACTGTATTTTTCCTTCAATTTATACACTAGTGATGCTCTCTACCCAGGTGTATTAAATTGTATATTGCTATAAAATAAACAAGTATGTTATGTAACACATTGATCTTTCTAAAACATTAGAGTGGTTCATTAACTTTGTCAAATTCTACCAAAATCACTTGGAGCTTTCAAACTTCCCTTGTACCTTGTTGCTGGGCTGATGGTAACAGATGAATGAGATTGGTTTTTATTGTCCAATTGTCTCCCTAGTTATGGCGATATTTAGCATTGAATTGAAGAGTGTTCCAGAATTCTTTTATGAATGTAGTCAAATCAGAATTCAGTAACTCTGATTGTTAATATTTTTTGAATTTGGATACTTCACACATACGTTCAGGGGAAAAATGTGATATCACCTTTCACTTTTTTCACTAGGTAAACATTGTTGCTTTCTCTATGAAAATATCACATGTCATTCAGAAGAATCTTAAAATGATATTGGTATATGATTGTTTGACATCTCAACTGTCACTTTTGGACAAATCTTATAAAGATAATGGATCACTTTAATCTGAATTAGTTTTGGCATGGGTGAGATATAAAAACTGTTCCAATCCACATTATGAAGCTGTGCAATTGTTAAATTGCTGAAACAAAATAAAAGTTTGCTAATATCACATCATGGCTTGAGTATTAAGAGTAATCTTCATTAGGGCAGCTGCTCTGGGAATTAGGAAAAACATGGTTTTTTTTAAACAGCTCATGCACAGATACATGTAGATAAAAGGTGGAGTTGAACAAATGTATATTTAGACAGTTGCTTTATTACAATGTCATTGTTGAAAATTACCTTCACATGGATTTACATATTGTTCTACTAGTATCAAGTTGTGTTACAATTACAGGTTTATCAATTCATCCCAACTCCTCAGTTTTACAAACTGCAGGGAAAAAAGGTTGGTATAGGACAGGATACATCCCTAATTAGACTGTCAAACAAATTGACTGGTCTTGATTAAAGCGGCTACCACAGCTGGACCCATGGCATGAGCCCATCACATGATAAAACAAAATATTTCATGTTAAGGTCTTTCTTGTCCTCAAGACTGCCACATGATGAAGCCCAGTGTGATGTTAGGTACATTGCCAAATGAGTAATAAAAGGCTCTTATTATGAAACAAAATATTTCACTTTAACCGTTACGTCCTTCTAGTCCTCAGACCACCCCATGATGAAGCCCTGTGATGTAAGGTACATTGCCAAATGAGTGATAAAAGGTCCTTATCATGCGACATAATATTTCACATAAACGTCCTTTTAGTCCTCAGACCACCACATGATGAAGCCCTGTGATGTAAGGTACAAATGAGTGATAAAAGGCCCTTATAATGAAACAAAATAGTTCACATTAACGTCCTTTTTAGTCCTCAGACCAACGCATAATGAAGCCCTGTGATGTAAGGTACATTGCCAAATGAGTGATAAAAGGCCTTTATAATGAAACAAAATAGTTCACATAAACGTCCTTTTAGTCCTCAGACCACCACATGATGAAGCCCTGTGATGTAAGGTACATTGCCAAATGAGTGATAAAAGGTCCTTATCATGCGACATAATATTTCACATAAACGTCCTTTTAGTCCTCAGACCACCACTTGATGAAGCCCTGTGATGTAAGGTACATTGCCAACTGAGTGATAAAAGGCCCTTATAATGAAACAAAATATTTCTCTTTAACCGTTACACCCTTCTAGTCCTCAGACCACCCCATGATGAAGCCCTGGGATGCAAGATATATAATTGCCGGATGAGTGATAAAAGGTCCTTATCATGCAACAGAATATTTTACATTAACGTCCTTTTAGTCCTCAGACCACCACATGATGAAGCCCTGTGATGTAAGGTACAAATGAGTGATAAAAGGCCCTTATAATGAAACAAAATAGTTCACATTAACGTCCTTTTTAGTCCTCAGACCAACGCATAATGAAGCCCTGTGATGTAAGGTACATTGCCAAATGAGTGATAAAAGGCCTTTATAATGAAACAAAATAGTTCACATAAACGTCCTTTTAGTCCTCAGACCACCACATGATGAAGCCCTGTGATGTAAGGTACATTGCCAAATGAGTGATAAAAGGCCCTTATAATGAAACAAAATAGTTTGCATTTTAACGTCCTTCTAGTCCTCAGACCGCCTCGTGATGATGAAGCCCTGGGATGTAAGATATATCATCCGCGGATGAGTGCTAAAAGGTCCTTATCATGCAACAGAATATTTCACAATAACGTCCTTCTAGTCCTTAGACCACCTCATTATAAAGTCCTGGGATGTAAGATATAGCATTGCTGGATGATTGATTAAAGGTCCTCACTATGCAACAAAATATTCTCATTAATGTCTTTCTAGTCCTCATCAGACATGTAAAGAGCAAATGTCCACTGGGGCCTCACTCCTGCAAATGTCCATTCCATCTATCAATGAACCTGTATCCTGCCAGATTTCTGCAATCCACATAGAGTTAATACAGGACACACCAGGTTCCTATAGGCTATGGGTTATACTGCTCCCTACTAAATGTGTGACAATCCTATAGAGAGTTGATACAGAACCCATCAGGGTCATGGGTTAACTTGTTCACTTTGAGATTCTGAAATCCCCATAGAATATGTACATAGCCCACCCGGTTTCCGTAGGCAATGGGTTAACACAGAAGAGGTCGCCATTCCTTATTCTGCATGCTGTAAAGTGCAGAACACTGATAGCCCTTTTCATCTTATTGTATACTATACCACATGTATCGCAATAAAGGCTTTCTAGTCCTCATTATATGTAAAGAGTAAACGTTCATACAGGCCAAAATGTTCATGCCATCTATCAATTAACCGGTTCCCTACTAGATTTGAGCAATCCCCATAGAGTTAATACAGGACCCACCAGTTTCCAATAGGCAATGGCTTATACTGCTCCCTACTAAATTTGTGACAATCCTATGGAAAGTTAATACAGAACCCATCAGGGTCATGGGTTAACACAGGAAAGGTCGCCATTCCTTATTCTGCATGCTGTAAAATGCAGAACACCAATATTATAGCCCTTTTCATCTTATCGTATAACACATTTATAGCAATAAAGGCTTTCTAGTCCTCAATATGTAAAGAGTAAACGTCCATATGGGCCTCACTTTTGCAAGATGTTCATGCCATCTATCAATTTACCTGTTCCCTACTAGATTTGTGCAATCCCCATAGAGTTAATACAGGACCCATCAGTTTCCCATCATAGGCAAAGGGTTAACACAAAAAAGGGTAGCTATTCCTTATTCTGCATACTATAATCAAATTCATAAGATCAACAACCTTTTGCCACTCAAGCTCTATTCTATATGATGTAAAGTGCAGAACAGCAAACACCCTTTTCGTCTTAACCGTTAAAACATGCATCACAATAACGGCTTTCTAGTCCTCAACATGTAAAGAGTAAACACCCATAGGGGTCATCTATTAATTAACACATAAAAGGTCGCAATTCCTTATTCTGCATACTATAATCACGTTCATAAGATCAACAGCCTTTTGCTACTCAAGCTCCATTCTATATGATGTAAAGTGCAGAACAGCAAACACCCTTTTCGTATTAACCATTAATACATGCATCACAATAACGGCTTTCTAGTCCTCAATATGCAAAGAGTAAACACGCATATAGGGTTCATCTATCAATTAACACATAAAAGGTCGCAATTCCCTATTCTGCATACTATTATAATAAAGTTCATAAGATCAACAACCTTTTGATACTCAAGCAATATGATGTAAAGTGTAGAACAGCAAACACCCTTTATGTCTTAACCTTTAATACATGCATCGCAATAAAGGCTTTCTAGTCCTAAACAAGTAAAGAATAAACACCAATAGGTGTCATCTTTCAATTAACAAAGAAAAGGTCGCTATCCTTATTCTGCATACTATAATTAAGTTGATAAGATCAACAACCTTTTGCTACCCAAGCTCTAATAGATATTGGGGCCCAACCAGTCCCCAACATCATGGCTTATCATAATTTACCATACCTTTTAGAAGTCTGTAAACACTGCACAAAGCTTTGCACTAAAATACTTCTGACATTTCCCTGATAACCTTTAATGTGTTGATATATCCTTCTTGCACTGACCAAGTATACCAAATAGTCCCAAAGGGACCCAACTCATTCTTGGATGGCATTCTGTCTCCTACTTTACAAGCCTTGGCTACTGCATGATATCCTACTGCTGCTCTCGACCCAGGTGTAAAAATGGGTACTCGGAAGGATGGAAAGGAGTTACTTAGCACTGTGTGCACCTACGAGGTTGCCTAGCTGGAATGCTCCCCAGGGAGTGGACAATGTGCACTTTGTGTGCATGAATGATTATGTATCCGATGACCAGGGTAATAATAGTGATGCGCCGCGAGCGTCGAAAGACGGAACGTGCGCTATATAATGTAGGTAGCCACCATTATTATTATATCTTGTTACTAACCAAGAGAACTGGGCCCATATTCATCAAACCAAACTAGCTTAGTTTCAATCTAAGCCTCTATTCTGAATGCAGCAACTGAGTCTGCAATGATGCAACGATGGGTACGTAGGATGCAGCGTGGTAGCTACATGATCAGCTATTGTGGAGTCTGCTGCTATTTCAGTGGTAACATACATGTAATTTGTCTTTTCCACATACCCAAGCTCCAAGTAAGACTCAAGTATTTTCAGGACCAATACTGAAATTGTATTATAGACTCCACTTTATGTTCATGTCTTGAATGGGTTAACCCCTTGGCTACAAGATATCATGTTATGATCATGCCCTAGTTGACCCATGCCTTACTAGGACCATGTGAACCATGTATGAGGGGAATGGGAATTACATACCATCTAGGAGAAAAGGGTTTAATGAATTCAATGTGTTAATATGCCTTTCAAACAGACCCTCGCTCAAGTAATTCCAGGATCAATCCTGTAAAAGATGCATAGATTATACTGTATGCTTATATGGCTTGAATGGGTTAATACATACCCAGAGCATTGGCTTGCAGCAGCTGAGTCTGTGATGATGCAACGATGGGCAGGATGCTGCGTGATAGCTGCAGGCTCAGCTGAGGGTAAAGGTCACTGCCGTCCCGGAGGGCCCCCATGAGTCGGGTCAGGATAAACACGATGCCTGTCCGGACTTCCTCCGATGGGAAAGACAAACCAGACACGAGGTAGTCCAGGAGAGTTTCTAGAATATTGATACAATAAACAGGTCAATGTTTGCAGTTACACAGTAAAAAATTAAGTACTGTACTAGGCTTAAAAGGGAATAAGGGTCCCCGCCATTTTGAAGTGCCCAAATGAGTCGGGTCCGGATCAACATCATGACTGATTAACACTTTCAAGCATTCTGATATCAAGAGCTTAGAGTAGAGTCATATATTGCCGATGTGACAATAAGATTGTTTGAGAACAAAGTAATAAATGGAGCAGATCAACCATCATAAGCAGGGAGCTTGAGCGGGTGCTGGCCTGGAAAGAAATAATTCATTAAAATCTCAAATCTTATTCTTATTCATATTAAAGCAATGTAAAAAAACTTTAAAATATCTTTTATATCATTTAATGACTTTCTGTATGTTCACATCTACCGAAGAAGGGTATCAATTATACAACTTTTCAGGAGATTAGCCCCTAACGTACCTCTGTGCTGTGCTAGTGTGGATGACAAGGCAGGTACGGCCTGGAGCAGCTGACCAATCAGAGTGAGGGTTGAAAGCCCTTCCTTGTTTAAATTTATTATTATACTTGTACTCAACATGATCTACTATTTAAATTTTATTTATTTTTAAATCTTGATGCAGAAAATCATGGATATAACCATCTTTTTACAAGGGTTTGAGGGTGGGGCGGGCCACTTTGAAAGCCAGATGCCTTTACACGCACTCTACATCACATACATTAATAATATCATACAAGTTTTATTTTCCCCATTTAACATTTCTGGGGCAAAGTTCTCGCCCCTGTTATTTTCTGACATACCTCCATGCTGTGCAAGGGTGGATGACAAAGCTGGCACGGCCTGGAGCAACTGACCAATCAGAGTGAGGTATGGCAGCCCTTCCTGGTATCCACATCCCGACTCCACCTGAACAAACAAGGAACAGCATTAGGCGTATAATCAGGCTTGACATGGCACTGGCTAATCAATGTGTTTATATACAGGGCCCGACACTAACTATGGCCTGGGGCCTGAAGAAATTTACTCTGGACCAGGAACATACTAGATTAAATTTTTACTTTGTACCAGTACAATTCTACTTTGGGACAGTACAACTTTTGCTTTGGGCCAGAATTTGTTTAAACTTTGGGTTAGTAAAAATTAGAGACTTAATTATAAAACCACCAATGACAGACTTAAATCTTGTTTAGCCAGCACTCATATTTGCAGTTTTGGTAAATAAAGCGTCATTTAGAATAGAACACATTTTAAAAAGTGAACACAAATTAAATCAATTTTAGGGCCAGTAAACTGTTGTTACATGCCACTTAAATTGAGGAAATTATTATTGTGGTTTCACAAAGATCTGGCTAATCAATGTGTTGATAGTACTGAGCAAGGCCTGCATACCAACATTGAAATGCATCGATCAGGACAATTTTGTAAAATTTCATGAGAAATCTGGGAGATATATATATCAAATGCATACAAACTAATGACAATAATATTATATTAATAGGGAGATTGGCTCATGGAGTGAAATCCAATGCATCAATCTTGGTCTATTTTCAGGGAGTATATATCAAATGCATACAAACTAATGACAATAATATTATATTAATAGGGATATTGGCTCATGGAGTGAAATCCAATGCATCAATCTTGGTCTATTTTCAGGGAGTATCCTGCGAAATCAGGAAGACTTGGCAGCTCTGACAGTCTGGCATCCTGTACATGTGCATCAATCACACCATGGGCTTAGATGCTGCTTTAAAAGGATCTAGTAACATTGTCAAACCAACGATATTTAAGTGATTAAAAGTGAGCAAAGAAAAATAGGCTTCGCCGGGAATCGAACCCGAGACCGCCGGATGCTAGACCGGTGCTCAAACCATCAAGCCACGAAGACTTTGTATGGTGGGCGTTCCCATGAAACCCTTTTCAATGCTCGATTAGTCAGAAGCTGTATAAACTGGGCCAATCCCAAGGATAATTAAATCAACTTTTATAGAGAAAGGCGCAGGATCACGCGAAGTGATTTACTTAGAACTGCAAGCTGTTCTGACATACCTTCTTTTATTCTTATTTTGGTTTTTACAGATTTATCTGTAAATGGTTATACAAGTATTTATGAGTGAAATTTTCTAATTTGAAAGTCTTCCAGGGACCATTCCAACTGCGAACAAAGTTAAGGCAATGAGTAAGCAAATATCACTTCGCACTTTAGCTCATTACTCGGCCAGATTACATCAATTTATCATGTTCACACACCACGCAGTGGACATATTGAACCACATAAATAACGATACGCATGTTATCGACCCTTTGTTAGTTTTTGCATATTTGTAAATATAGTAAATAGATCCCTTTAATGGTTTGAGGCATGGGAACGGAATGGGATAATTAATGTGTTTATGTGAACAAGGAAATCAGACCTGTCACACTGATATTATTTTGATGTCCATTTAATTTGCAGCAAACATGTGCCAGCTTATAAAGGGCATGTATACATGTACACAAATATTCAGCAATGGGTGCAGGGCAGTGCTTAAAGGGATCTAGTAACATTGTCAAAACTCTAAAAAATGACTACCGAAAACCAGGGTGACTCTTGCCACTTTACAAGAAGGATGTATTTTCATCAAGTCTCACCCTTTAGAACTAATTTCTGATTCTATACACTACCCTATAAGCATAGATTTAAACCAACATGAAATTTGTTCTAAAAAGTGAGGCTTGATGAAAATACATTCATTTAAAAAAGTGGCAAAAGTCACCCCGATTTAGGGTATGAACTGTTGTTGAACAACGTACATAGTTGTATTTGTAATACTGATAGAACACATGGAACTGATCTTGGTTTTCTTATTTCTATTTTGTTATAAAGATAATCATGATTGAAAATGTTCCTATTTAATTGTCTCCACAGGATAATTTAAACTGTGTACATAGTTAGTGCAATGATAAAGCAGTTGTCACTTTGAATTTTTGTCCATTACTGGGTCATATGACATTCATTTATTATGGGATTTTCACACATCACTCAGTGGACAAATTTGATTGTTTACATATTCATATTTTGTCAACCCTTCATCAGTTTTTGCACATGTCGACAAAGTAACTAAATACCTTTAAATAGAGAAAGCCTCTCACTGAAAAGAAAGTTCTAGACAGCAAAAAAAGAAGACTCAAACTTATTAAGAATTATATCTGACATTTCAATCTTGTTATTTCCATATAATATTTAATGAAAATGAGCAAGAAAAATACCACATTCCCGGGATTTGAACCCAAGACCTGCAGATTGCTAGACTGGGGATCTACTGATTGAGCTAGAAATGTTTTTTTCATCCCTGTAGCCATTTTCAATGCCCGTGATGGTCAGAAGGTACTATAAACCTGAAGCAAACCAGAAGGAGAAGAAATTAACAAAGGGATATGTGAGGGATCACACCCTGCGCACGGTAAGTAATACACACGGGCTCAGTGCTATGCAGTGCAAACAAGCTAGCCTAGTCCAAAATGGCAATCCAGGATGTAGCATCCCCACGCTTGATAACCTTTACATGAAGAAAATAATAGGATAATACAGTAAGTAATACACTCTGGCTCAGCATTATATAAAGGTGGTTGGGATTGTGGTGCCATCTTGCAAAAGCCTTGCGCACAGTGTGTAATGCACATCGACTCAGTGATATGCAATGCACACAAGCTAGCCTAGTTCAAAATGGCATTCCATGATGTAGCTTCCCCACGCTTGATAACCTTAAAGTGAAGAAAATAATAGCATATATATTGCCATTGGGGGAAATCTCTGTGCTAAAATAACCATAGAGAAGTGCAGTTCCAAAAGTGCGCGAACAGAACACATCACATCATATCATATAGTCCTACGTGTCTACATTATCTCTTTGGTATTCAACTCTACACTTCAATATCATCTGACCATGTGTTGCTGCACTTTATGGCCGCAGACACCCGGTGACAGATCGGTTTATGTTCGCTTGGTCTACACTCAGTTGGTCTACTACTCATTTGGTCAACTACCTGATGCCTTTAACTTCAATTTCCCCAACTCCAAACACAATTCCTAACCCCAAACCTAACCCTAACCCTTATCCACACCCCTAACCCTAATCATAATCCATAATTTTAATTATAAGCCCCCAAATTTATAAGTTTCCAGTAGACCACATGGGAGTAGACCTATCGGCAAGTTACCGACAGATCGGGTTATAGTTTTCATTTAGTAGCCAGCATGACGGCTGGAGAATCCATTAACAACAAAACTTGCCTCTCTCACTCTCACTTTCTTTTTTTAACCTGTTCCCTATTAGTATTCCAATCCCCATGGTGTTAGTACACGGCCCACCAGGGAATGTGTTAACCTTCTCCATACTAGATTTTGTAATCCCCATAGAGTAAGTACAGGGCCCACCAGGTTCCCATAGGCAATGGGTTAACCATACTCGGGCTTTGGTCTAAAGAGAAAACCAAATCATCTTCAATAGGGTTAAACTTAAAGGCATTCTTGAGTATTGTTTGTTCTAGTATTTCTTAATTGATGATTCTGTCTATTTTGTGTGTACCTGGCTTAAAATATGAATTGATATTACTACATGTCAATATATATTGCCTAATTTTTGTAGACATTTAAGCAATTTCATGTCCATACCAAAAAATGCTATGTCATAGCCCCAAAATTAATATTTGATTGTAAAAGATTCACAAGATATGTTTCATCTTAAGTTTGAAATAGCAAAGTTATCAAATGTACATCAGTGTGTGCGTAGTGAGAACTTGTTTTATAGAGCTATATGGGCCATTCTTTGAAAAGTGAAACTTTTTCGGAAAAATTGAAGTTTTATTTTTCTGTAGTTTTGTTCCATTTTCAGAATGATCCATGTGTAAAGTTTCATGAAATACATGATTTGAAGTTTAAAATGAAACTTTTTTACTCATTTGCATAAATTTACATATTTCAATATTTTTCTAATAATCATAATTCAGAAAATAATCAAGATATCAAAAGGATAATTAGCAAGCTCCTTCTTCTCACTTTCCTGTACAGGTTGATACCAACTTTGTAAAAATTCAACCTTTCATTCTTTTCTAAACCCGATATTATAAAATTCCCATTTTTCCATTCATATTGTACATGTCACACACGTGACCAACCCAAAATGTCACACACGTGACCAGACGTTGCCACATAATTAAGTACTATAAAACACAACGGTTTGATATAATTCTCATTCATTGCTATTGTTGTACTTACAAATGTATAGTACTTCTCTGGTAATAAGATGAACATTATAGCTATTCATATTTTAAAGAATTTTCCAAATGAAATTTAGTTATGAAAAAAGAGCTCCGTGCGAAGTCACACACGTGACCCATGCCATTTGACCTCTGACATTGAGTTACGTAATCCTTATAAAATCTTTTGTGTTAAGTTTGAAAGACTACATCATATTCAAGTCACATATGAAGTAAAAAATCATTATAGTCTCATACTTACTGAAATATAAGCATCCCATTTCAAAATTTGTCATGTTTTGGGTCACACACGTGACCAAGAATGGCCCTATATAACAAATGTACATCACTACATTCACATCTAAGGGAGATGACAACAGTCCCTGTCCCAATTCTTCCATAACACAAGCCTCCATACTAACTTTTCTTTCTACTTGCCCATTCGGGCAACCAAAATCATGAATGTTCTAATTCTACTTGCCCAAACAGAAAATGTACTTGCCCATAAAAACAATGTGAAAAAAAAAATGATTCTGCTAGGTAGTTCGATCTGCTTGGCAAATATCTCTCTTTTCTAGTCTGTGAGATTTACACATAAGAAATAAGAATTTCCTCTTGTAGTTGAACAGATATTATGTAACTCGACTGATTTGGCAACAATCGTACTTGCCCGAGGCAATAGGGCAAGTGCTAGTGTTGAGGCCTTTAGACATATACTCACGAAAGTGCAATAATTGTTCCATGACATTTGCTCCTCAACAAAGTCTCCCCTAGCCATTACTTTTATAGCAAAACCTCCACTATCAAGCTGCTGACGTTTAGTGGCTACTGTAGGCAGGTTGGCTACTATAGACAGGTGGCCACTAAGACAGGTTTGGCTGTACTTGGGGTTTTGATGAATCTACAAATTTAATTTTGTATGATTTGTATTACAAGCACTATGGCGCAGACACATTAGTTTTACGTTGAATTTTTGAACTTCCAAAAGGACTGAAATGAAGTGGAGAAAAGAAGAAATTAACTGTACATTTAAATTCATTCCCATTTTGTTTTGTGGTAAGTACATGTGAGAAAAATGTATCTTTTTCAAGAACTGTAACATGTTTTTATATATAGAATAGTTTTTATCCTGAACTTTCATGTCAATAACATGAATTGTCAAACAAACACAATTGGAACCAAAGCCATGCAGCATTTTGTTATGTGTACTACTCTATGTTATACCAGTAGTTAAATATTATAATGTACATAATAAGAACCCTATCTTTCATTAGATGCTCCTATTGATAATAAATACACAATATATTTGGAAAGGAACCATCGATGAAGATAAACAAAGTCAATGAAAGAGGTATGCTGCACTCATCTACTACTAGAAGTAGTAGGGTGATTATTAACCCATTCACGACCGACTGATTTTGGTATAACATGCATTCTCCATAGACCCTAGCCAGAGTATTTTTAGGACCAGTCCTAGATGGGATAATTGGTCCCTGAAACCTTAACGAGCCTGACTTATATAATCCCTGCCCTATCATGCCACGTAGTCTGAAACCACACTAGGGTCACTTCTCTCAGGCCGCCATACCAGTGACCATATAAAGAAGTGGTCTTGACTGCTTGCAGGGAGAGAGAAACCCCGGGGGTGGGATAATGCATACATGTCAGTCCAGCTGGCTACATTATATAACATGAACAACAACAACATAAAGAAACAACATAAATTGACAAAGGCTAGGTTACATAGGTCAGCGTTATTTGTTTGCATCAATGATAATGTTATGTAGTGCGGCAATTATGCAAATGTGAATGTGATTAGCAGGTGCGGAGGGGGGTCAAACGGGGTAGCAGAGGAATCAGATTTGTTCCAATGATCAACTTACATCTATATAGTATACTACACTGCATGCAGCTCCATTACCAATGATTGAAGACAGAAGGTCTATGCATGCATACAAATCTATATGTTTGTTATTTTCTTTAACCGGACAAGGTTCATTCTGGTAGACCTGTAACAATAATAATAATAATATAGGATTTATAGAGCGCAATGTATCTAGGTGCCCTATTCAGAGGTGCATTACAAACCCTTGGTCATCAGGTACAGTTCAAACCCACACAATTATCTTGCGCACCATCTCAACTCCCAGGGGAGCAGACTAGCCCAAGCTGCTCTACTGAACAGGGTGCTAAAGGCTATTCGAACACCGGACCAAGCTCCCATAATATATACTCCTGAATTTGGAGCATGAAAGTCGATTACTTATTAAACCCCTATACATTGCTTTATATTGCACTCTTATTGTGGCTCTACTACAATTTACGGGGGGGGGGGGGGGGGGGGGTCGGGGGCATTTGGGCATTTAGGGGACCAAGTCTTCAAAGCCCTTGTATATTTTTTCACTGTTCACAGCATGCTTTTAATAACCCTAGTTATGGCAGGCTCTAGAATGGGGTATACTGTGTGAGGTGTTGAAACCAGATATGTTATCTACCACATGAGATGAAAAAAGCTTACACCTCTGGCTTCTTGGGTTACATGTTACAGTATATCTCATAACCGTTAAAGGGACTTAGTAACATTGTCCAAATCCTCAAAATAAAATTATTCTAGCGGTTCCCTTATACCTTGTTGTATTCGTATTAACAATAAAATCATGGGACAGGTTTCGGTTTTTCAAATTTCCCTTTCATTACAAAGATATGTATGATTTAAGTATTCAGATAAGAAAAACATTGTGTACAAAGTGAGTGCAGTGAGTTACTGAATATCACTTTACATTTTCGCTCATTACTTGGCCATACAAAGTCCATTTGACTTGTTGAAATTGTCACACAATACCCTGTGGACATATGAGATAACAACAATATACATTGCATCAACCATTCATCACCTTTTGCACATGTCAACAAAGTTACTAGATCCCTTTAAGACAGGCAGATGCATTGGCCAAAATGACATGATAAGAGAGAAGGTTAAAGATAAACCCTAGTATTGGTTCTTTCTGAAAATTTAGTGGAGGATTTTAGTTGGTTTTGAAGCCATGTGAGAGTAAACTGAATGACGACATCTGAATAAGAATTATTTCCCTCCAAGTGCTCGCATTCTAGTGAAATTCTGATTTCAACAATTATTTTGTCCTTGCCATGAGGATCGATAGCCGATGCTCAGGCAATAGTCTTACTCCAGGCTCTAAGTTCTGTACCTCCAAGAAACCGCTAACGGCTATTCAAAACACTGTACAAGCAATGACTACAAGCGTACCAACCAGCTACTTTTAAAGCGTGCCTGAAAAAAAAAAAAATTGCACTAAACTCTATGATGCAAGTTTATGGGAGCTCTTTTGAGCATTTCAGGAGCCGAATCGCCCTGAGCTTGTGTACCTTTTTTAGATCATAAATAGGTAGAACTTTTTCAGTCCACTGGGGTAGCAGAAACACATATGTGGCAGTCAGTCGCTTTCACAAACTTTAGTAACCAAATGGGATTTTTGGGTGGCCATTGGAACCCAGGCCACTATTAAAGGCAAACCCTGATATGCACTATATTCCTTGGGTATGTACCACCCTGGGAGGTTTAGATCATGAATGGGTAGTACCTTTCCAGTCCACTGGGGTGGCAGAAACACATGAGGCAGTTTATTGACTAAATGACATTTTGGGTGGCCATTGGCACCCAGGCCACTGTTAAAGGCAAGTCCTGATATTCCTTGGGTATGTACAACCCTGGATAGGTTAGATCATGAATGGGCAGAACTGTTTCAGTCCACTGCGGGGGCAGAAACACATGTGGCAGTCAGTCACTTTCACAAACTGACCTAGCTTCATGACACTACGTGGGGGCCATCAAGAAGGATCATCATACGTGCTGGGTCAGTTATTTGATAAAGTCTTCCAGGAGTGGCCCCAAAATACACAGGCTATATATAAAGTCTAGATAGAAACCATGCATGGTGGCTTTATAGCGGTTAGAGTGTCCGCTTCATGCATGGGAGGTCACGGGTTCAAACCCTGACCGGGTCATACCAAAGACTTTAAAAATGGTACATTCTCCCTTCATTTATAGAATGGAACAGGGAAAAGACAAACTCACAGAGTTACCAGAGGACTAGCCCCCTTCTGTAGCTTTCACGTTGTATTGTAGATGTGCGGCCTATAGTGCTAATGAATTGGAGATAGGCGCCGCTTTAAGTACCAAATTGGCACGGGAAGGACTCTATGGAGAATGTATTTTCAATGAGTTAAGTCTTTGTAGACTTATTTTCTCATATGGGGCTTAATTGTTTTTTTTAAAAATAAATATAAACCAAACACAAAAAGTAACTACCCCCCTAAACAACAGCTCATAATTTCATAACCAATAATCTTGTCAAGATTTCGTTTCGCCAACATATTTATATGGTAGTGAGGAAGACTTACAAATAAGAGGTAACCATTATTCCATGGTTGAGTAAGTACACATTTAAGAGAAAATAGTCATATTTCAAAATTTGCAAAAGTAATATTATTACTGCACTGTTTTATAATTACAATTAATGTATTTAAAGGGGTAGTTTAGTTTTGGTAAGGCTGAACTTTAGTAGCCAAAACCTGCACAGTAACATTATAAACTAATAGTTATAACTCCACCATGCTCGAAAGGTATACAAAATTACAAACGACTAAGTAAAAAGCCCGTTATCATTCAAAAAGAGCCATTAAAACACAAGTGGGCACTTTTTAAAAAGGCATTGGTTTTAACCATTTTTCTTACGAAATTATGCATGTGATGTTTTATTGATATAATGATTAAATAGAGAGATCATCAACAACTATTTAAAAACGCTTTTGAAATTTTTTGAAAAAGTGAAAGCATTTTAATTTTTTTTTTTTTAAATCATCTAATTATTTGGGCCCCAAATAATTATAAGATCAGATATATTTATTGATATTTCAGCCGTTTCTGGGTCGATTTTGACCAAATAAAGTTTATTCTGCCATTAAAATTACATGTTCTCTCAAATTCGACACTCAGTTTTTCATTACCTCACAAAAAAATTGTGATGTGCAGCGCCCTCTCTACCAAAACTAAACTACCCCTTTAACCACTTGTGCCATTAAAAAATCAAAATGGATGGAATTTCAATCAGCATTGTTTCATAAACCATAATTAATGCATTTAGTCACATGTGCTGTTTCACAACAATGTACAGGCATGCACAAGTTCTTGTGAATTTTGAAATTGGTTAATTTTGTCTTAAATCTGTACTCATTTAACCATGAAGTAATGGATATCTCTGATTTACACACAAAATGTTCATAACAACT
The DNA here is from genome assembly GCA_037951105.1 of Echinarachnius parma. Lineage (NCBI taxonomy): Eukaryota > Metazoa > Echinodermata > Echinoidea > Clypeasteroida > Echinarachniidae > Echinarachnius > Echinarachnius parma. The sequence continues at coordinate 16,086 of JBAMJV010005608.1, read as the reverse complement.
GTAGAAACATTGTGGTACAGTGACAGCTTGAGACAATTATCAGTTATGAAATTATAAGCATTTGCTTAGGGGGGTAGTTACTTTTTGTGTTTGGTTTAGAAGGCACATTAAAATTAGTGCGGAGTCCAAACGGATAGACGTTTGTTATCCAAATCCGAATTCAAATTCTCGGATACGGGTATACGAAAAGAAAAAAATTGGATTTATCCGAAATGTAATTTTTTGTTTGTTTAATGGTTGAACCATGGTTGAAGTATCAAATATCAAAGCTCCATGTTTGTTTTTGTTTTAGTTTTTTTTACATTTCGGATAAATCCAATATCCATCCGTTTTTACTCGGCTCATATCCGGATATCAATATATCCGGTTTGACTCAGCACTAATTCAAATCATGGTTTAAATCAAGATCTACATTGTACATTGTGATTGACATCAATTTAATCTTTAAAATATTTTTGATTAAAAATATATGGAGTTTATGTATTTTTTTTGAAAACCTAGTATGATCTTTTTTTATGCCAACCTTGTCTTTAATAAAGTTAATACATCTAGATCTAGGTCCACCCTAAAAAGCAATTCCAGGTTATGTAGCTATTTGATTGCTTTTTATTATACTAGCCAATTTAACTGTTCCTTGAAATGCACTCCATTGCTTCTAGATAGTAAGGGTAATAAACACATTTAGCATTTCAAAAGTAAACAAATAAAACACATGTATGTTCATGGGCCACCTAGAACAAAACAATGTATCATAAATATATATCCATTTATTTTGAGCTAGCCCATATGGCAGATATTTGTTTTCCCCTTAAACCATAACTCATCCATAACTTAATTCTAAATTAGCATATTCCTCAAATCAATCACAGGGCTCAACACTTGCACTGGCCCGCTGGCCAGGGGCCAGTGAAATTGCACTTCGGGCCAGCAAATATGTATAACAGTCATATTTTGGTGGCAATTTTTGGTACAATTTTTGGGCCAGTAAATTTTTTCTTTCGGGCCAGCAGAAAGGGGGAAATAATTTCACTGGTCCAACCGGGCCACTGACAAAAAAGGTGAGTGTGGAGCCCTGGGGTATCATTTCGCATTTACTCAGTGACCCCCATTTCATGTTTGGTGCTAACAAAGAGGTTCATTTTATTAAAGCATCATGCTTATATTTCCACAGACCCTGGGCAAAAGACTTAACACTAGCAATTGCTCGATTTTTGCCTGGGGCAAGTAGAGATTGATGTTGGGCAAGTACAAATTTTCCAGTTTGGTTGTCAGATAAGGGAAAGTAATATTAATGTTCAACTTAGAGGGGGAAATGTAGCAGGCGGGGAATTATTTGTTTCCACATTGTTTTTTGGGGCAAGAGAAATTTTCTTTTTAAGGCAAGTAAAATTTGAAAATTCATGATTTTACTTGCATCAACAGGCCAGTAGACAAAGCAAGTTAGTATACAGGCTTGCCTTGACTACAATTTGCAATACAGTACGGTAACTCAATGATAATTGTATAGCTTAGTGCTAGTAAAGAGATTAAATCAAACATCATGTTTGTTTTACAAGGAAAAATTCTTGCTATCAGACCTTAACTCCAAAAACTATAGCTACAATGTGCATGGCTTGATGATAATACAAAAATGTTTAATGAGACACCATGTTTACAGTACAGGGAAGACTTCTACCCCGACTCTCTGCTTTTGGTTAGAACTTCTCTCCCGCCCCGGTATGCCATCTTGGAAAAAAAGTTGATGTGACGTCAAACCCCCCTCTCTAACCAGACAAACGTCATAAGAGAAACTGAATACATGTCCCAATCTCACAAACACGGCAGGACACAGGAGGGCACTGCCTTAGGCTATGGGCGGGGTACGAAGGATCCTCTTTTTAAAGGGATCTAGTAACATTGTCCAAATCCACACATCTTACTTAGAACTCTAGCGGTTCTCTCATACCTTGTTGTAACTTGTATTCGTATTACCAATATAACAATGGAACAGGGTTTTTCGAATTTCCCTTTCGTTGAAAAGATATTTACGATTGAAGTGATCAGAGTTGTCATTATCCACTGGAAAGTTATAACTGTGTACAAAGTTAGTGCAATGAGTTAGCGAATATCACTTTGCATTTTTTCTCATTACTTGGCCATATAACATCAATAACATGTAACTTTCACACATTACTTAGTGAACATATATCAGATCATAAGAATTCACATTTCATCTACCGTTCATCACTTTTTGCACACGTCAACAAAGTTACAAGATCCCTTTAAACCATGATGCTGAAGATGATTAGAATTGCCATATCAAACATTCTCCGTAGACTATAACCCAAGTATTTTCAGGACCTGGGGGGTGTTTCACAAAGATCCTAAGTTGAACTTAACTCTAATTTGGACTTAAACATCATGGAAAGTCATTTGTATCCTTGGAATAAAATATATTAAAAAGCAAAAATGCAAGTATTTTAGACTTTTCATAGATTTTACATCAAGAATATAAAATCCCCTTGATAATGGAAAATATGAATTAATGATTTGAATCAACATTTTATGCCTTTTAAAATAAATGTTTACAACATTGAAACTAATGGCTTTCCATAGTTTCTAAGTCTAACTAAGAGTTAAGTTCAACTTAAGATCTTTGTGAAACACCCCTGAAGGGTTGATACTCTAATGGTGATTTATCATTTGGAATTCCTGTGGTTGGTGATAGCAGTCAAGTTTTACACACCAGAGTGCCAGAGAAGGCAATAATTTTGAGTTCGTAGTACGGGCTGTGCTATCTTGTCAACCTTAAATTTCAAAGCATTTGACCTCATTACTTGTGGATCAGAATTGCTTATTTAGACCTCAGAAGGCTCAGATACGTGTACATGTTTCACATTTTTCTATATAATTACATTTTTTGATACAATGCGTTGTGCATTATTTATTTCAAGCAAGAACTGTTGATATTTCTGCAACCAAAGTTATCTATTTTAATTAGTATATAAGTTCATTATTTGCTGCTCTCAAACCAGGTGTAGCAAATGGGTACTTAGCAGGAATTTATTCCTTGAAATGCTTGAGCGCTTAAATAAGGCTGCTCGACTAAAGGTAATAATGCTCTGAGCGCTTTGAGACTTAACTGTAATAAGGCGCTATATAAAAATTGACAATTATTATTATCATTATCATTGTATGCACACTGCACATGTATCAAGTTTGATGTTTGATCTGTATAACTATTGGGATAATGTAATATGGAGAACATCAATGATACAGCATTTATACAGAGGGGCAACATCAAAACATTAATGCCCAAGGCGTTTGTGGATCTGGGGCATCGTAAAGCTCATGAAAACTTAAAACAACAACATACTAACTAGTATTTTCAGGGTGATAGAAGATGAATGTTGTAGACAGATGGCGAGAGAGAGCAACTTAAATAGAAGAAGAAAGAGGGATAAGGGGCAGGTGAAAGTGGATGACATTTCCAACATCTGGTTTCCGCTATACATGATCTTGTTCTACATGTCGGCTCTTTGTCGAGTGTTGGCTTTCACTGCACAAGCAAATCAGGGTGGCATGGTCATTTGAGGACCCTCTCCCATCTCGCATTTGGATCCGCCCCTGGCGGGTGTTTCACACAGATCTTAAGTTCAAGAACTTAAAATAAAGTTGGACTTGAAATATGTAAAGCCGTTAGTTTCTGTGTAAAATAACCTCAAATCTTTGTAAAAAATCATCACTATTCTCTATTATTAAGGAGATTTTCTTTTCTTTTGAATAACATTTCTATTAAAAAAAGTTGCATTTTAATATTTGTTAAACCAAGGCTTCAAATGGCTTACCATCGTTTAAAGTCAAACCTTAAGGTAAAGTTTGATCTAATGTCTTTGCGAAACAGTCCTAAAGTCTTTGTGAAACAGCGCCAAAGTCTCAACAGTCTCTGAAAGAAGTCTGAGGATCTGATGACATTTGAAGCAAAGTTCAGGCAAAAGGTTAGACGTCAAGAAGTCTCAAAGATTTATTCCAGCTTGTGTTGTACGGATCAAACGCCGATAGCTGACATATCAATTTGGTTTGTCCACCATTAACCTGTTTGGGGCTTGACTCAAGATGACATGGTAGGGTCTATGGGGAATCTGTTATGTATCAAAATCAACCTACTTCAAGGAGTTAAGTCCTCACACAGCAGAGTTCAGCTCAGCTCACTAGCAAAGCCAGGATAAACATTTAAATGTAGATCAATGATGTCCCGCTAGTCTTTACTCTCAGCTCTACTCTGTTGTGCATAAAGGTGAACATGTTTTTTTAACCCACTCAGGACTAGTCTTGAAACTAATTTTGGTGGGACCTACGGAGAATGCATGTAAAATGAGACCCATTGAGCTTATTGAGCTTATTGTATAATTTTCCCTGACTTTCAAGTCCTGGAAAACAAAAAAGCAAAATTCCATGACTTTCCAGGTTTTCCAGGTTTTCCAGGCCCTGTGGGAACATTGTATAACTGGCCTAATGATCGACACAATTTGATTGGCTGATCTACATACTGTGCATTGTGGCCACATAATGTACATATTTTACAAGCCAATGGGCCAAATGCTCTCTAGGGAGTTGATGCAATTTGGGGTGTAAAACTGGATTAATTTTTGTTGCCTGCATAATTATGTATTATGTTTTCATACATAAGCAGTGCAATAAAAAAAAAAAAACACTAGCTGATTGTTATCTTACTCTGATGTGAATATAGTCTGCAGAAACTATATTGCAAATGCAATATGAAAAGATGTATCAATATTTAAAGAATATTGACTGGCCTTGAGGGAGACACGGCAAATATTGCCTGAACTAGATTCATATTGCCCGAGTCGAAGACGAGGGCAATATGGATCTAGTGAGGGCAATATTTGTAGTGTAGCCCGAAAGTCCAGTCAATATTGTAATTATTAACTAATCAGACATCTCGAGCGAACATGCAATATATTAATTTAAAGGGTACAAATTGCACAATTCTTACAATTATTGAACGATGTTTAAACTTCAAGTTTTAACCAAAATGCATACATCTTGACTTCATCCCAGTTTGTAAAGAATCATTACTTAGCTAGCGCGTAACACATTGTTACGTCATAATTAGACACGCGCAAATCATTGATGAACGCGCGTATGAATTTGCGCACTCATGCTGTTAGCGCGCCTTCATCTCGGATAAATATTATTGACCGGCAAATTACACACAAAATCCCATTGACTTTTCTGTGCGGTCAATAAGATGTTGTCCATTGGTTTACTGTGTGATCATATTGACCGGCAAATTACACACAAAATCCCATTGACTTTTCTGAGCGGGCAATATGATTTGTTTTCACCCCTAGTTTTGTTGGCCTACTTAACTTGGAGGGTAATATGGTTTTAAAATTGCCCTGCTCAAATGTCTGCTATGGTTAATAATAATTCATATCTGAACTATCTATGGGAAGGTGGGAACATTTGTTGTAATGTATTATTACCCCATTCATGCATCCCAGAAAGACACTATTTAACCCAAATGTATGATCCTGGTATCAATTTTTTAAAGTGAAAGATTCTCCATCCAGTATATTCAGTCATTTTAACCCAAGTTAACCCCTTCAATTGCGAATATCTTTTTATCCAAAAGAATATTTAAAAAAACAGAAACAATTTGTTTCATGCTTCTAATGGTAATACGAATACAACAAGGTATGAGAGGTGCTCAAAACAAGAGTTCCAAGTAATTTTGTGGATTTGGACAATGTTACTATATCCCTTTTACCCCAAATTATGCCTTACCTTTACAATGACTTCCTGGATCAAAAAGTAGACGAGATCATCTGACTTCAACTGGCAGCACAAGAGGACCAGAACTGAATAAAAAAAAGTTTTGAGAAGAGAATTTGTTACAATTTATTTCTTTCCTCTAAGGCCAAAAAAAAAAATTTGTTTGATTGGCGTAACGGGCAACCAAAAATTTGGGTAGGTCGGTAGGAATTGTTTTTTCTTCTTTTTTTTTTCTTTTTCGCACAAATAAACAAAAACACACACATAACACATCGCAATTGCAAATTCTATTGCAATTTTTTATTTATTATTATTATTTTTTTTTATATTTAAAAAAAATTAAAAATTCAGAAAAAACCTCTAGGGTCGGCGTGCATTAGCGCCGGTATTTTTAGGGGCGGGCGGGTTACGCCAATCCAACCATTTATTTTTCATGGCCTAATAGGAATATTGTACTGCAGAATAAATAATTGAAATTACAATATGGCTTAGGTAATGCCAATACATTATTTAAGAACAAACATTTCATGTACCCCCCCCCCCCCCCCGATTCCTTTTTGTCAATTATGTAGATAACACATTCAGGACCCTTCCCGGAAATAGTCGGGCTAGGGTCTATGGAGCATGCATGCTATAGCAAAATCGATCAGTCCCCAACGGGTAAGTGCTAGTATGTTTAAACCATCAGAAAATTTGTCTAACTGTCAAATGTAATTTGTGGAGAAGGTATTATGTCCAGTAATTGACAAAATTGTTCTTACTTTGGATGTACACATGTGTCAGTATGTGTATTGTGTTGGTATGTTTGTTCATGTGCACTTGTTAGTGTGTCTTGCGTGCAAGTGTCAAGCCTGATAAGTACACATACTTGAGGAACCATTTACTATTGTGTTTGTGTTTGTCTATATTATGTGTTTGTGTGTACGTACATGTACTGCATTCTCTAAGACTCAGCGAGAACTGAGATATTTTGATTAATGACTTCAACCCTCATCAGCATCCTACCGGTAGATGCAGAGAAGTATACAGAAGTCAGAGTGCTCGGCTAGGGTGATTGGAATGTGGTCAAGACGCAGCATCAAAAGCAAATTATCATCTCGTCGGGTGAGAGTCATAAGGGCATTAAGTAAGTTTTGGGCTAAATTGAGCTTTGCATACAATGTTGTAGATCAAGGCTTCCGCTATGTGAAGACAAATTTGCAGATCATAATTAAATCTAGTTTTTGAAATATGTATCAAAATATAAAAAGAGCTACATTTGGTTTCTACACAACTTCCAAACTTTTAACATGATTATCTCAGAACTTAAAAAGTGACTTAGCGCCCTTCTCTTTCTCAACCGACGGTGATATCTTGCCCCTGTCAAGGGTTGTTGACTCTGTGCATTTATTACTTATCTGTCAAGATGTTCTGCTGGGTTGTATGATGACAGATATGATAGGCTGCCGGGATACCTACAGGGCAAGGGGCCACTGTGCTCTAGGGTGTGGGAGTACTTAAAGGGACTGTGATCATCGACTCAGAGGGCGCTTCTCATCGAAGACAAAGGGAGGCACCATAAAATGCAAGGGGCCACTTTGCTCTGGGGTGTGATAGAGAGGACTAAATATACTGCATCATTGAGTCAGTGGGCTCTTTACACAGAGAAGACAGGGAAAGGCAATATTGAAAAGTGCAGGGCTACTGTGCTCTGGGGTGTAGGAGTACTTAAAGGGACTTGATCATTATATCTGGGGGCGCTTCTCACACAACTTACAGGGAGGTACCAATATACAGTGCAAGGGGCCAATGTGCTCTCGGATGTGAGAGGACTTAAAGGGACTGCATCATTGTCCCAGAGGGCGCCTGTGCTCTGGGGTGTAAGAGAACTTAAATATACTGCATCATCGAGTCAGAGGGCTCTTTACACAGAGAAGACAAGGGAAGGCAATATTGAAAAGTGCAGGGCCACTGTTCTCTGGGGTGTAGGAGTACTTGAAGGGACTAGGTCATTATATCTGGGGGCGCTTCTCACAGAACTTACAGGGAGGTACTATGTTATACAGTGCAAGGGGCCACTGTGTATTCAGGTGTGAGAGAATTTAAAGGCTCTGCACTGGCGCTTTACACAGACCACACAGAGAGGATCCATATTATACAGTGCATGGGGCCATAGTGCCCTGTGGTGAGAGAGGACTTAAAGGGACTGTGCTATCATCTCAGAGGGCGCTCCTCATAGAGCACACAGGGAGGGCCCATGTTATAGAGTTCAAGGGGGCACTTGCACTTGAATCTGGCTACTGCATGCCCTGTGCATGTTACCTTATTTGACTTTAACCCCTCTAGGGGGTGTTCCAAAAAATTCATAATTTACATCAATGACATCATTAGAAACAAAGCCTTAATGATATCAAAACAACTGTGCACTGGGTTTAGTTACCGATCTGTCCACTTAATTTTTTTTAATATGATTATTAATCGGGGATGCTTATTCATGAAATCACTTTTTATAAATGCACAATTATTTTGTTCTAGTATAGATATTTGTATCTAGAACTAACATTTCCATTTTTTAAAATTATTTTGTATAATGGATGATTATATTTGTTTGAATGTTTCAGTTCTTATATTTCAAACTGCACAAAACTATGAAAGTAGTGCATTGAAAATATGAACTACAAAGTACCAGAGACACAGGAGAACTCGTCTACCAACATTCCGTTGCACTGCCGTTGCAACACAAGTACTTTATTTGCGGAAAAGTAATGATTACACAGTTCTGATCCATTGCAACCAGTTTGTTTTGAATATTTTCATGTAGGTGGCAGAGTTCGCCTGTGTTTGGGGTTCATTTGTTGATCAATACTTACTCTCAATGGCAACTTCTATCAAGTCTGTGTCTGGAGACTGCAAGAGATCTGTTCAGATTTGGATAAATAATTGATGGTTAAAATTCATAATTAGAAAAACTGAACATAATATATGCAGAATCCGGGAAGAGGATTCATTTAAAGATTTATAGGAAGCTGAATATTTAGCTGTAATCTGTATAGATCAAGAAGCGACAAAATTAGCACGAATATAAATTTATAACACTTCTTTGCTCCAGTCACTTTAATTTTAAAGTCACAAACGTATGTAATGCATTATGAACGACTGGTAGTACGAGTAGCTTGCCCATTTGCTTTGGGTAAGTAAAATCATAAATGTTCAAATTGTACTTGCCCACTTACTTCTGGATGAGATTTCATGTAAGGAACTACAGTCTACAGTCTATTCTTGTAGTTGTAGTTGAAGATAAATTTAGGTTGCCTGATTGGGCAAGCAACCTAGTCCTAGCCCTAGGCTAAGGCCTAGCCTCTAGACTAGGCTAGACCATTACAAAATTTAAACTTGCCCAGCCCCAGGGCCAGGCAAGTGCTACTGCTACTGCTAGAAAAGGAGGCTAGTATCGAGCACTGGCCCTGCCTAAATATAATATCATGCTTTTCATGGACAGTACTTAATTAATGAGTTATTTAACCTGAATTTGTAAAGTTGATTTTAGCATATTTAGAGTAAATTTAAATTAGACTTGAATTTGAAAGTCAGACTTGGGTTTAAATTGTTTTGTTAGGCATCCTGCATGAAAGTGCATAGCGCTATGTTTTAGCTACCTGGCACTGGCATAGTCATAGAAACATAGATCTATCTATGTTTCTATGCCATTGCCAGGTACCTGCCACGCCCACGGGCCCGGCTACAGCACTGAACTAACTGTGAACGCGTGGGCGTTGGCCGTTGTGGGCATGGTGCCACGGCACTGCACTTAGTACCACGGACACAGTAATGACTATGACAAAGTTGACTAGAGTAAACTCAATTCTCACTTGATATTGTCCGTAGTAGATGCTCTAGTACAGCTTCATCGCTGGACAACACCTCCCAGATATCGCTTCTTGAAGCAGAAGTCAGTAGGGCTAAAACTTCTCTCAGTAAAACCTTCTTTCTGATGACGAGCTGTTCTGGATTTTGCAAACTTTCAGTGGTGCATGCAATGCAAATCAATGACTGCGGTCGCACTCCTGGCAGAGTCCAAATAGGATCGTGATCATAATGGTTTTCCCCCAAAAGGGACAATGTTCGGATGTCCGACATTTTACCAACAAATTACCTCCTTAGTTTCCTGCCGATAATGCTCATTTCCAAAGAGATAAACTGCTTATTCAAGATCAAGTGTATTTTATCTCGAAACTTTGTTGACCGAAAATATCCGCCGTGAAATATTGTAAAAGATATGCGCATGCGCAATCCGTAACTTTTTGACTATCGATCATGGACGTCACTCGACTATAGAAAAAAAAAGGTCAGAAAAAAGAAGTTTCATATAATACAAAAATACTATACAGCTCTATGCAAATAACTGCCTCTACATGGGTTTTCTTTTATACACCTGACTTCTAAACCACCCTCTGTTCCCTTGAACTCTCGAGTGAGAATTCACTTATTTTTTTCTTTTCATTGATGAGTAACTGAAAATTACACACTGCAGAGAAAATTCAAAATATATACTCTTCTCAATTCTCAGTTCTCTCTATTGAATGAAACAAATTCTAGACCAGTAGTATATTTATCACCATGTCATGGTTGCCACCGGTCCGTTTAAATATTTTTAGAATCGATCATCAAACTTGCAAATCTTTTCTGCACATGCGCAAAAGCGAATGAGTTTGATTGGTTGACTCGCTGTCTAGCCCTCTGATTGGTTGAAGGTAAACAATAATGACAGGAGAACTATCGTTTTGATTGGTTGCTGTGATTCATAGGCATGATAAAAGCTCTCGCTATCTAGCTCTCTGATTGGTTGAAGGGTAAACAATAACGACATGAGAACTATCGTTTTGATTGGTTGCTGTAATTCATAGACATTATATAAGCTCTCGCTATCTAGCTCTCTGATTGGTTGAGGGTAAACAATAACGACATGAGAACTATCGTTTTGATTGGTTGCAGTAATTCAAAGACATTATAAAAGCTCTCGCTACCTAGCCCTCTGATTGGTTGAATAACTACAGGAGAAATATCGTTTTGATTGGTTGCCGTAATTAAGCCCTCTGATTTGTTGAAAGTAAACTTTAATGATAGGAGGTGGATGTGTTTTTCCTGATAGATAATTATAAGTGTGGTTTTATTGTCCTAAGCCGCACAAATATAAATACGGGTCATGTATATTTCCAATATAATATGCTAACGTGTATGCAGGGGTGTGAAGATAACCATACATTAACTCTATGAATCTATTATACGGTTACAGTTTTGTTAACATTTTCTAATGCATCATCATCATCACCATCGTCGTCGTCGTCATCATCATCATCACCATCATCACTATCATCATCATAACTATCGTCGTCATTATCACTATCGTCGTCATAATCGTCATCAAAATCGTAATCGGTATTATAATTATCATCACCATCATCATCACTGTCATCATCATCATCACCATCTTTGTTATCTATCCTCAATACATTTCCAAAACTAAAAATTGGTATAGGGTAAAGGCTGGTGGAATGGGGACACCCTTAAAAAAAAAAATTATGAAGCGTATATAATTTATATGGTATTAAAGTGATAACATTTTGCTTTAGACGGCGCTTCAAGAATGTTGTTGTTGTGAGGTAATGAAAAATCAGTGCAAGATTAATAAAGAACACTCTTTCCAAGACAGAATAAATTTGTTTGTGTTGCCTCAAGACTGATGCCACTTTCAAATAATATTTTATTCGCCTCATATGCATAAATATATGGATCTACTCATATACTCACAAGTGACAATAATGGTTCTAATTGTCTAAATGTAGTCCAGACCCGTATGTAAGAAAGTGAATTATGCATGCGGTTTCATGTTGGCACTACGTCCGTCTACCTTCTTTAAGTTTGGTCTAGATTGCCCGCCTACACTTCAAGGAAAAGTTTGGCAGCTCCAGAGCCAAATAGCAGAGCAGCATTCTCTACACATAATCATGATAATGGCGTACAATGGGATACAATGGGTGTCACACCCCCCCCCCCCCCCTCCCTCCAACAAAAAACAAATATATAAAAACAATAATTAGATAAATTAATAAATAAACAATTTGTCAAAAGAAATTAAAAACATGGGGAAACCATTTGTTAAAATCTTTTATAAAAAAAAAGATATATACACAGAGTTTGTCCCCAATAATTCACATGCACCCCTCCCCCTCCCCTTTCAATAGTCGGACAACCCTTCGCCACTTATATACCTTTACATGTCTTGATGGTATATGAGGTTAATTGGGCCGGGAAGTAGATGAAGAAAAACAGGCGTGACGCCCGGCCCTTTGCATTTTTGGCAAAGCTTCCCCCTTATAACATTAATGTATAGTGCCCTCATCTCTGCGAGAGCGGCTAAACACATACCCACTGATAAAAGTGGCGTAGCCTGGGCGGACTGATTGGGGGGGGGGGGGGGGGTTCGCAATTTGTGTCTTTCTTTATTTTGTAAACAATGTTCACCTTATTTGTTATTGTCCCCGCCGTGTTCCCAGTCCCCCCCCCCCCCCCACCCCCTCCGATCCCCCGTATCCTACCCACAGACTAACAGTGGCGTAGCGTGGTCGGACTGATTGGAGATGGGGGGGGGGGGGGGGTCACTCTGTTTTTCTTTATTTTTAAAGAATATCCTCTTTTGTTTTCTGTTTAATTGCAAATTATTGAGGGGGCACGTGCCCCCGTACCCCCGTTCCCGTCGCTACGCAACTGCCAGCAAACTGTGCATTTAACACACACTTTCGTGACGAGCCGAACACCTGGGAAAACTCGACAATGCATGGAAGCGCCCTCTATCTAACCACGCTAAAAATGTATTTAAAGGGATCTCGTAACATTGTCCAAATCCTCAAAACTTACTTGGAACTCTAGCGGTTCTCACATACTTTGTTGTATTCGGATTAACAATAGAAGCATGTGACAGGTTTCTTTTTTCGAATTTTCCTCCCCTTAAAAATATTTGTTCTGATTTTAAACTATCCACTGGATAGTCAGAACCGTGTACAAAGTCAGTGCAATGAGGTAGTGAATATCAATTTGCATTTTCGCTCATTACTCGGCCGTATAACATCCATTTTTGTTTTACACATTATTATCTGGACATATCAGATCACAACAATACACAATGTATTACTTTGTGCACATTTCAATAAAGGTACTAGAGCCCTTTAAACTTTAACCCACCATGCACAGGTATTTAGAAAATGATATGCTCTTCCAAAATGTACACCGTTTTCCTCTATATCTCGCATTTTTTAAAGCACCCCAAGTATTGTACTACCTCTTTAAGTCGGTCAATACGTCACAGGTCATATTTGTTCTTACAAGCGAGAATGAGGGGTGGGGGGGGGGGGGGGGTGGGGGGGGGGGGGCGTTAACAACCAGAGCCCATATTCATAAAACCACACTAGCTAACTAATTTTCATCTAAGTCTAGATGATATTGCAAAGTGAGCCAAACAAGTTTTTCTTAGTCACTACCTATGGTAAGCATTTATACCTACTTATTTAACCCTAGTTGATAACAAAAAGATGACATATTACTGCACACTTAGCCCTATCATCTAAACAGACTTAGTAGGGGACTAAGCTAGTACGTTATTATGTTTATGGGCCCTGAATGGTATAAAGAATTGAAAGTAATTGGGAAAGTCTTTGGTAATCCTAACCAACGGTAATTTCACGGGTGTTTAGAATCGTAAGAAACAATTGCGCGAGAGGTAGGGGGCTACTCATAATTACTTTATTTCGAGGTGTGACTCACCGTGAAACAAA
>JBAMJV010005607.1:0-58466 GCA_037951105.1 Echinarachnius parma | reverse complement strand
CTGCGAATAGAACTGAGGGATCGGGGGCAGGCCCGTAGCAAGGGCCTGCTTGGTAGTGGTCCCTTTCCTGTTTCGTGTGTTGTTATAGTTATTTCATACAAAATTGTGTTTATTGACCTAGAATATATGTCTTTAAATCATTAGAAGCTTGAAATCGTCTGAACCTTCCATTGAAGTTTTCGCTGCGTTGGGTGCGTAATCACCCCCCCCCCCCCCCCCAGTAAGAATGGTCTACTATTTGACAGTGTCGAGTCCACTGTTTATTTGTCTCGACCGCGGCCGCGAAAAAATGGCGACCCCACCCCCATCCCCCTTTGAGAGGACTTTCAGCCAATTGTCTTGGGCTCGAAAAATGTAGGGAGGCGGTCTCGGCCGGGACAGAATTGGGCAATGGACACCCCCCTCCCCCCTCCCCCCCCCCCCCCCCCCCCCACCATTGAGAGGACTTTCAGCCGCGAAAAAAATGGTCTCGGTTCCGTTTCTTGTAAATTAATCACCACTGTTTTCCCCCGCCTCCCCCCCCCCCCCCCAGTACAAAACTGATTTAGGCGCGCCTGACACACACAGTGAAGACGAATCGAAATGCAAAACCTTAACAAATCAGGATTATCAGGATTACTAATATTGTTGGTAGCAGCATGCATGCAGCCGCGGCAATTAGGGTACGACTCATCCCCATTGCCAAGTCCCTACTGCTCTAAATCAATTTGCTTAGGCAACATTGCTTAAATTAAATCAAATTCTTTACCGATTCGGAAACCCATCAAGCATGTATACATGTTATTTTCGGATTAACGAACCCTCTTTTCATTTCTGGAATAACGTACCCAATTACATTTTCGGATTAAAGGGACTTTTCCCCTTTTACAAACTGTCTGAACAGTTTCCAGTTGACGGATGGGGATGAATGTAACACGCACATATCGAACATCCCTGTAATTAGGATTCTAAGAATGCGTCCCTCCATCAAACTGTAATATCGGTCAATAAAGGAGTTTAACTGATTTAGCATAATATTACAACAATATTGTACTTATTCTTGTAAAGGTATTATAAAGCCGACATTTGTAAAGGTATGTCACGGAAAAATATCTAAAAAATGAAGAATATATAATAACATGTAGTCAGTTGCGAGGTTTGGTTATTTTGATTAGTAATCGCTTATCCTTTGTTATTTGCGCGCGGGTCACGTAGCTAGCGCGGGACACATAGGGGTCACGAATAGCGCTATGGCAATCCGTGGAATCCGTGAGCGAACTTTCTCGACGGGTGAATACACGTATAATGCACAATTAACCGTTGGACGATGGTTTATTAGATATAGGTCTATAACTCCACGAAAAAGAGATATCAAGCCCTAATTTTGTTCAGGCGTGCTATTAAATGAAATTTTCTTTCATATAAGATAATAACCTCGCAACTTTTAACGAACCCGATTTCATTTTCGGATTAACGAACCCCATTTCATTTTCGGACTAACGAACCTTCGGAATAACGAACCCGAACTCATTTTTGCACTAACGAACCTGCTGAATAACGAACTTTCGGAATAACGAACCCGATTTTATTTTTTGACTAAGGAACCTTCGGAATAACGAACCCAATTTTATTTTCGGAATAAAAAACCTTCGGAATAACAAACATTCTGAATAACGAACCTTCGGAATAACGAACCCGATTTTATTTTCGGAATAAAAAACCTTCGGAATAACAAACCTTCGGAATAACGAACCTTCGGAATAACGAACCTTCGGAATAACGAACCTTCGGAATAACGAACCTTCGGACTAACGAACCTTCGGAATAATGAGCTGTAACCGTCATTTACATCATACATAATTTATAATTGTTTACACCCATAGGCTAATTTTACCCAAATGTTTACACATACAGCCCTTAGTCGCCTTGAAATGTACTTGGCACACTCCCATCGTCCTTCAAGTCGGAAGGGTCCAACAGCTACATTATAAATTATGTGACCGGCTATAGCATAACCCGGCGCTTGTCGGTAAAAATCAAGATGTACATTTTATACTAGTTACAAGACCTCACCACAAGCTTACAGTTGATGTTTTGTTATAACTAATTGGTCAATAATTAGCGAAGATATGATTGTTTCAATATTAAAATCAAATGTCTTTTACACACATTTTGTGAAGTTAAAATGGCCATTTCTTCAAAACATGAATTACTGACAAGTGCCGGGGTTTTGCTATAGCCGGTCACATTTTGTTGTTGATATAAGTTGTGCTTCAACACATTTTACAAAATCGGTAGAAGAATCCCTGCATCCCAATTAGCATGTAAAAGTTTTTCACTGATACATGGCTCACTTAAGTTTGATTTTCATATTTTGTTGCGCCCATTTTATATTTTTTTACAAATGCTGCACAAAGTGCACAGGTATATTTTGGGGATCAGTAAAAATTGTCCGCAAAAAAATGTGAAAATCAAATTGTCTGCAAAAAAATGTGAAAATCAAAATTTGTCCAGCCATGCATCGGTAAATTTTAGCCATGCGTCGGTAAATTTAGCCATGCGTCGGTACTTTTGCTGGCATGCGTCGGTAAATTTAGCCATTTAGCCATTATTGGGAAAAAGTCCGATTTTCACATTTTTTGGCGCCCAGTTTATAAAACAAATGCTGCACAGGCATATTTCGTGGATCGGTAAGAATTGTATTCACTCTTTTAACTTTGGAAATGGTCTAAAACCCACTCGCTGCGCTCTAGGGTTTAAACCATTCCAAAGTTAAACTCGTGCATCCTATTCTTACCGATCCACTCATGCCTGTGCATTTGTATACTAACAAACATTTGCACAAGAATAACATTCACAATGTAGGCATTCTGTGTTTCCCAATGGTTTAAGGTAGAAATATATGGGTGGGTTTATGCATCTCCTCTCGAAGACTTACTATACATCCAAGGCATGTACGATGACGCCTATTTAAAATGATAGAGCTTTGTTTGTTTGTGTATGCCTTTCACTTCAACGGTGGGTTGAGTGGTGGCATCCGCATCACGATTTCCCGCCATTTTTGCCGATTTCTTGCCAGGTGTGCAGCCTCTATAATGGAGTTTACATTTCGATTGTAGCAGTCTGATTTGATGCAGTCTGTCCATCTCTTTGGAGGTCTTCCACGTGGCCTGGCCCCGTATATTCTTCCTTCTAGTACGACTCTTGTGTAACGTGATGGAGGCATTCGCTGTGTGTGTCCGAAGAAGCGAAATCTTTTTGCATAACTAGATTCGAATATTGTACTCGTACCAGTTTACACAATACCAGGTTATACCATTTAATAAAAGATATGTGATATGAGACCTGCTGCATTAGACTCCCTGAGAGCTTCTTCCAGCTCATCGTGGTCTCCACCGGTCCTAGTCTTCCAGTCGGCTAGAACTGTAGAAAGAGCAGCCCTGCTGTCGTTATTATGCTGTACAAGAAGATTAGCCGCTCGATTGTGGTTATATCCGAGTTTGTTGCATAATGTATGATAATTGCTCCTCGGGAATATATCCAGCAATCTGTCCATCTGTTCAGGTGTTACCATGTTATCAGACCTTAACAAGATAGAAAGTGAATTTTAAATAATGAATTGTAAAATACCAAATGTCACGTTTCAAATAATGCTGCTTATATAATCGTAAGCCTTCTTATGATTTTTGTTTAAAGAGTACCACCACCCACAAATAATACTCTTATAAATGAAAGGTAACATATATAGTATTCCATTCCATCAAAAGTTTACACAAATATTTCCAGAAAAAATAGATAATTGGAAAACGCATGACCATTCTAAGGCATGTGTTCATGGGTTTGTATGTACAAGACTATTTTTTTCCAGAGCGAACGAATCGGCCGGGATTCTATTGTCTCTAAACGTACGCGTAAATAACATTGGCGCACTCGCAAATGTGTTGCCCGTACAGAACTAGGAAATAGTAATGGTTCCGTAATTGGTGGAAATTAATTGCTGTGTTTATGAATTACACAACCCTTTGCAAAATGTTGGTTATCTATTTGATATTACAAAACGGTACCAAAACATTTAATTATGTGTTGTTATTTGCCTGGTATAGTCTCCTTTAATATTTCCCAATAGTAATATTTCTATGGAATCCAGTTATGTTATAAAACAAAAGTATCCTTTTTGAATGGCTTTTTACAATGTTGAAACATATTAATATACAGCTACTAATGCATGTTCTACAATGCGTCCTGTAGCAACGATTTCGATGTTTCGTGAGATGTTCACATACATATGCACTATCTGAGAAAACCGAGAGTGCGTTGCATTTACACTTACGTACGAAATTAAGACGGTTTATCTGTTCTTGTTACCACTAATCTGAATGATCGCTGGATTTATCAATTAGTCCAGCATAATTATGATAGTGTGAGGTTGGAATTTACAATGCATCCACTACCTTTTGCAGGTTACACAATCACTCACAGACTAACACAGCTCACTTACTCACTCGCTCACGCATTTACTCCATCATCCAGATAAAACAAACATTGTCGGTCAAATCTTGGGATGATACTTTCATTTTCTAAGAGCAAATGTCTGTAAAGTGTCTAACTCCACAAAAATTACTTGGAGCTTCCTCGTTTCTCTTCTACCGTGTTGTAAAGCTTATGGTAAGAGAATAATAAAATGGGGTTAAATGTGTTCAAGTGTCCCTTTAGTATGACTATATCTATCATTCAGCTCAAAAGCGTTAATTAATGGTCATAAACCCCGTAAACGTCCGTTGTTAAACCTGACGCAAGTCTTTGTTTTTTTAACCAGGAAAGCAGTGTTCCTTTTCAATGAACAGATGAAACTTACACACATCGTTCGGACATATCTTACGATAATTTTGGTACAAGATGAAGTCTCAAATGTCATTTTGGGCAATATCTGACACTTATCAGGTGCACCTTTAACCCCGTAAAATATATCAACACAACGAAGAATCAAACAAACCAGTAACAAGGCATTAGCACATCTGTGTGTCTGATGTGGTTATCATGTTTTAAGTGCAGTGAAATGTTGCATCAAGGTTGTGCTGACAACGAATTGTGACAAAAGCCATGCGAGGCCAATTGAAGGGAATTCCTGAAAACTGACCATAAACATTAACTTTAGTTTATGTTTTCATGAAATTTGCGAATATAAGATACTGTAAAATGAAAGCACAGTTAAACGAAACCATAGGTCTAGTGGACAGGATTAGAATAGGAGAAAGTATTTTTAACATGATAATGCAGTGCAATGCATCCGCTATTTTGGAGTAAAAGTCGTGTATGCACAACTTGAGCTTAAAAAGGACCTAAACGCCAATAATGAGTAACATGGTTATCATTCAATACATTCTACGATGTGTACACTTGCATTATGATGCCAACAATATCAGTTTATCAACATAAAATACTCACTTTGTCATACAAACTCTTCAAGACATTATTTATATAGTATTTTGTCATCAATTTAATCAACATTATGCTAAATAGCGGGCCCTAAAGGTGGCCTTTTATATTGTTTATGATTTGAAATCAATGACATATATATACATGTGTACCAAACATGAGAGCAATTGGTCTAGGGATAAGTAAATTAGACTTAAGCGCCCCATGATTACATGAATAATAATATTATCATAATACTGGCGTTACAGGAATAATATGGCAATCGACACATAGCAATAACATATTCATAGGTGACCACATTGTACAAAAAAAAACAGTTGTTCTGATTGGAGTGGACTTTAAGACATATTATACAACATAACAATTAATCACACAGCTGTTATAATCATGGTCGAAAAAAGTAATGATAAACATTGTTTGTTGACAGTTTCATTAACGGAGATCTTGTTTTAATATACAACATACATGACGTAATTTGTACATGAAGCCAATAAAACCATAACGATACCACGAATTTGTGATAGTCTCGTAATTCAATATTCAAGGGGTAGTTTAGTTTTGATACAGAGGGTGATACACCAAATATTGTTTTCGTAAGATAATACAACAAACTGAGTGTTAAATTTAAGAGAGCATACCATTTTAATGATATAATAAACTAACTTTATTTGATCAAAATCGGTTCAGAAATTTCAAAAATTTCCGTAAACCTAACCATTTGTAATAATATGGGGCTCCACAATAATTCGATAATTTTGAACCCGCCGTTACACATTGGGTGTTTGTTTATTGGTTCCTCTTTACACAAATTTACAACGAGAGGTTTTTAAAGAGTTGTTGATTATCTCTCTATCTAATTACTATTTCAATAAAGCATCCCCTGACCAATATTTTGTTTAAAACTGTAGAAACCAGTTCATTTGTAATTTTGTATTTATTTCGAGCATGAAGGAGATATAACTTTGAGTTTATAATGAAATGTCGCAGGTTAGGGTTATACAAATTCAGATAGACCTAAACTGTTATCTCGCTTCCGAAACTCGACTACCACTTTAACCAAAGTATTTGCCGTTTTGATGTTAACATTATGTTACAGCCTGTTGCATTGTTTCGAGCATGAACGATCGGTTGAATGTAGTCTGGAGTGTGGATCGCTTGGGAAATATTTTTCCCCTGCCCCTACGTGTGAACGAAAATGACAATATATACTGCAGCGGGTGGACCACATTTTGCCGCCGTGGAAGGACGAAGACGAAACAAAATATTAATATATACTACATGTGCTATCACAGGCAATCGCGGGGTGGGCCACATAGGATTCGGAGGCCGCGACCCTACGCTGCATGCTGTGAGTCCCACCGCGTCCCTTCCACAGCTGGCGAGAGATGATCGATAGGCCGTGGCGTACCGCTTGGTAGGATCAAACGGCCTTAACCCTAAAAAGGCCGGGCTATTTAAGGGTCTTTCTACGGCCGGGGGGGGGGGGGGGGGAGAGGGGGGCTATTATGGCCCCCCTTAAGATCTCGGACGCGAAGCGGCCGATCGCCGTGAACATTTGCACGCATATTAAGTGAAGTGTGTAGAATACAATGGTAATTTCATTTTTTTCAAAACAAATTAATTTAATTTGCATATTAATGTTAATGTATGCAAATAAAGTAATGAAATTGATATTTTTATTCATAAATCATAATATTCTTCACAGTTAAACATTGGTTTTCACTACGTAATTATGTTTATAATGCAACAAAACAAATTTGGAAGAGCCATGTTCTTCCTTATTTTTTCTATTGTTTTTATAATTTCTTTTGTATTTCTTTGTTTGTGTTACTTATGTATTGTATTTTTTTTATTTTTTTTATTTCTAACTATAATTCAACTATTTTGAACACCAAAACAGACACCTTAAAGGTTGACTAAATTACAAAAATTAAAGACTTTGGTTGATCTATAATAATGAAAACATCACATATCTGTTTTCTATTACTTTTTTTCTACCTGCTCAGCTTCACCCCTAAAAAAAAAACGGCCAGAAGCTATTGACTTCAGTGACATCATAATACCATTCAACGATCAGTCAGCTAGATGAACAAAAGATATTGGTATGTCCACTGATCACCTATTTACAATAGCATTGTATGTTTTATACAATGCCCACTCACCATGAAAAGAAGGGTTTCAAAGAAAACATCCAACGCTAATGCAATAAGGTACTTAGTGGGTAAGAACATATATTTTGTTTATGTTTATCTAGCTGATCGATGGTTGAATGGTATTGTGATGATACAGAAGTCAATAGCTTCTGGGTTTTTTTAGGGGTGGATCTTAGCAGGTAGATAGAAAAACACTATTTTTTAGTGGTATTAGTACCCTTGTATCTTAGCAGATAGATAGAAAAACACTATTTTTTAGTGGTATTAGTACCCTTGTATTTTGTATAAGAATATTAAATGCATAAGTCAATAAAATGCATAACTATATGAGCCTGTATGATAGAGGTACAAGCTGCGGGTGCAGTAGTGCCTCTTTATACAGGCCATACACTAATATATAAAAGCAATCATATATAAATATGTATTGTATTATGATTATTTCAGTTTGTAAGTGAAGTGGAAAAAAGAAGACAAAGTTATGTCGCTACATGTTTTTTTTTTTTTTTTTGTTTGTTTGTATAATTCAGTTAATATCACACAATATTGTCGAGTATGTATAAGTATGTTGATGCCAAGCTACACATCAGTGGCGGGAGTCCCAATGTGAGAGCAGGCACCAGACATACATGTAGTAGGAGTGAGTTTTGTTTATTTTGTATTGTATTATGATTATTTCAGAAGACAAAGGTATACCATGTATTATGTATTTGCACTAACATGCACAAAATAAGCCCACTGAATGTTTGCACTAATTTGTTTAAGAATTACTTTATTAAGAAGTAGGAAACAAAAAATGCATATTGCGATAATTCATTAGTAGCTTTAAAATAGTGTTTATTTATGAATATATTTGTTTTGTTTGATTTCGCTTTATTATTATACTATTATAATTACGTGTTGTAAGAGGATCGTTTTGACCATAAGAGGCCCATTTCCACATATGTGGCGGGAGTCCCGATGTGAGAGGTGGGCTTTGTTATTGAAATAAGGAAAATTGTTATATTTTTGTATATAAAAGTAATATTCATAATAAGGTAGGAGAAAAGAAAAAAAATGAAATATCGCAATATTTTTAGCGGTGCCATATAAATAATTTGTTGATGATATATAAAATTGTATAATACTTTAAAAATATGTGAGGATGAAATCAATAGAAAAGCAATTGGCAGCAATAGTCAGATTTGACTGATTGCCACCAAACTAAACTAAACAACAAACAAACAAAGGTAGAATTAAAATAATATAAAAAATAATATAAAAAATATGACAAAAATGTACATCAAATAGTCAACAGATATGTGATGTATTCATTATTATAGATCAACCAAAGTCAACATGCGTTTTTAATTTAGTCACCCTTTAAATGTAAACAAGACTTAATAACCAATGATATGTCTCTTTTTACGAAAACTGATATTTCCATATGTTTCGTACACAAATCACGAAATTGACTGATTTTCGGCCTGACATGCATAGACAAAAGTTGTTTTAAAAGATGCGCAAGACCTAAAAAAAAAAGTTACCAATCAGCGGGGCGTCATCTTTACGCGTTCTGGAGCAATACAACAATCGCGCAGGGGGGGGGGGGGGGGGGGCGGGGGGGGGGAGCATAATGGCTCCCCGGCCTTATTAGGGTTAAGGCCTATACTCACGATTTTGACGGCGAACTGCAAAGAATCACAAAGATTTACTAGAACAAATCGATTCGATTTTGCTATGGTCTAAAACCTTATTTAAAGAATTGTACGATGACTCAGAACGTATAGTCGTTTTCGTCGTTGCTCGACGAGTCAGCTCGTCCTACTTTTTTCTTTAACCATCGCGGTAGAAAAAACGTTGTCATAGAAAATTATCGACTTCAAGACCAAGTACCAAGACGAATTTCAAGACGGAGGCCAGGATCGGTCATTAATGTTCGAGGTCGAGACGAAGCCCAGTGGTTGATAATCCAGTAAGCAGGGGAGGGGGAGGTGGGGGGAGGGGGGTGTCCGTAGACAATTTTCGAAGCCGAGACCATCGGTAATGATGTTGGAGACCGCTAAAATGTGGTATTGAGACCAACTACACATTAAAAACAGTCATTGTTTGTCAAGGGGGGGTGACCCCCCCCCCCTCCCCCACCCCCCTCGGGTACGTCTATGCCACCTCATCGCTAATAACTCAGTCACATACAAATGTAAAGCCTCTCGGATTGGAATTAACGTAGAATATTATGAAACAAGGCTAGCCGGTGGCAATATTGTCTTTGTATCGTAGCTAAACCGTTTCAATAGGTGGCAGTTCTCGTTTTTTCACATTACGTTTGGAAAGGCATGACAAAATTGTAAAAATGTTTACATTTTTTCCAAGATATTGCTATTGTTTCAGCTCTGCCTCTTAACCCTAAAAAGGCCGTGCTATTTGAGGTCTTCCTACGGCCGGGGGGGGGGGGGGGGGTGCCGTTATGCCCCCCCCCCCCCCCCCCCACCCCTTAGGATCTCGGCCGCGGAGCGGCCGATCGCCGTGAAAATGTGCACGCGTGATAAGTGAAGTGTATAGATTACAATGTTAATTTTACATTTTTGAACAATTCATCAATTTGCATATTTATGGTAATTTATGCAAATAAGGTCATGACATTAATATTTTTACCCATAGATCCTATATTCTTCATAATTAAACTCTGGTTTTCACTACATATATTAATTAGAGCATTTGGAATAATAATATAACAA
Source organism: Echinarachnius parma (assembly GCA_037951105.1). NCBI lineage: Eukaryota > Metazoa > Echinodermata > Echinoidea > Clypeasteroida > Echinarachniidae > Echinarachnius > Echinarachnius parma. Next base: position 48,184 of record JBAMJV010005607.1, on the reverse strand, counting down.
AAACATTTGGAAGAAACATGTATTTCTTTGTTTTTTTAAGCTCATGTATGTTATTGTTGTTGTTGTTTATTTTATTTCTAACTATAATTCAACTATTTTAAACCACAAAAAACACAAACATATAGAATGTAAACAAGACAAAATAACCAATGATATACCTCTTTTTACGAAAATTGATATTTCCATACGTTTTGTACACAAATCACGAAATTGAGCGATTTTCCGGCTGACATGCATAGATATAGGGTCAAGTGACTTTGTAACGGTAGGTCCGATTTTCAAATTGTTTGTTTTAAAATATGCGCAAGACCCCCCCCCAAAAAAAAGTCACCAAGCAGCGGCGCGTCATCTTATCGTGTTTTGGAGCAATCAAAAAAATCACGGAGGGGGGGGGGGCATTATGGCCCCCCGGCCTTATTAGGGTTAAGGGAATGTGTGACAAGGAATGTAGTTCTTTTTCGGCGAGAAAGAACAGACGATTGCAGGACGATCTGACTCGATTCGAAGGAAACGTCTTCTTCGTGTTTTCCGCGCAGTCATCGTATGCAACTTTGCGTGACTTTCTACATCGTTATGCGTCGTACTGATTCGTTGCAGTTTGCTTCAAATCGCCACGACCCAGAACGGAAACCGACGCTCTGTGCAACGACGCGATACGAGTCAGGACGAATTTCAACGGTGTGAAAATGACTCAACACGATTTCGCAACGGCAACTTGTCACGATTTTGATATAATCGTGTTGGTGCGGCGACTGTTACCAAACTTTAAGACTGGGGTTTCGGCCCCGCGTTCACGGTTTTCTTTACGATGCGCAACGATTATGTTTGTTACAGAACAAGTACGATGTACAATGATGCAGAACGACCTAAGCGATTTTCTCAACATATGTCAAATCTTTGCGAGTCGCCGTGAGTATTGGACGGGGGCTTAATTGATCTTAACACAGAAATTTAAATACAAAAACACGCTAGAATTGTGTCACGTGAGTTCCTGTATTAGAATGGTGGAAAATTGAATGCCTCTCCTTAGAGTTTAAAATGAATAACAGTTTTGGGAAAGTTACAGAAAACATTATATTGGCCAAAATGATTGATCAATATTGTTCTAAAAGGACTTGTTTGGTAAAAGCATCCTTACATGCAGAAATATCGGAACAAAATCAAATGGCCGCCCGTGAAAAGCATGTGCGGTCCCTGTGGACTTTTGCAGGTAACGTATGCGCGATTCCGCGTTGGCGATAAATTCATTTTAAATCATTTTTATGCTCATTAACACGAATTGAATAAAATTTGAGATATTTTTCGTTCGAAATGAAGTGTATGTATATATAGTTTAGTGGTTTAGCATTAACATATAGATTGTAGGGGATTGATCGCGATCGGTATCGTGATCGGGATTATTGGTATCGGGACTCTGAGTTCCTGGTTGCTTGTTTGCACATGTTCTGCCAAGTCGGCGAAATAAAGTTTCTATTTAATCCAGAATTCTTTGTCACCGTCGTTATTCCTGTTTGTGGATCTCCGACCCTTACATTGGCGCTGCGAGTAGGGTTATTTTCGCTAAGGATGTCGATGAGGTTTTTGTGTATTTTGATCGGAAATTCAGCTCTCTGAATGTTTTTGTTGGTCCAGTGTCATTACACTGTGGACGGAGTTTTTATGCCCGATGTATTGAAGCCTATGGAAGCCGACGTCGTTCGAGTTCGCGCTGCACAGTCACAGGCGAACAGATGTTGATTGTCCGGGTTGCTTGTTTGCACATGTTCTGCCAAGTCGGCGAAATAAAGTTTCTATTTAATCCAGAATTCTTTGTCACCGTCATTATTCCTGTTTGTGGATCTCCGACCCTTACAAGATGAAGAGACACAATGAGACGGATCATAGGCGCCGGAAAGTGGGGCAGGGGGGCGGCCGCCCCCCCCCCCCCCCAATCCAAAAAGTGTGGGGGGGGGGGGCAAAGGGCAATTTTGCCCCCCCCCCCCCCCCCCAACAAAAAAAAAAGCCCCCCCCCCCCACTCCCTCCCAAAAAAAGAGTTGGGAAAGAGTGGGAAAGACAAATTAAATGTATGAGTTAACGTTCAAAAACTAGTTTATACATCCATTTTCAATTTTCGCTGCTATATGCTCCCCGGTGAGTGTGGATAGTGCACAAGAAAACTGTGCGGGGTTTGAACTTATTGAAGTTATTATTCAACGCATTTGAAAAATCAGTGGTTAAGTCAATCATGTTTGGCCCAAAGTACACACCAGACATGGCAGATATACAACTTACGTGTCTTCAAGCCCTTGACTTGGGGAATGTGCTGTAGAACAAGGGAAAACGACATAAATCAGTTACTATTTCTGTACTCTTTGTACCTACAACACTTGGTAAACACAATCGAAAAAATAGAAAAGCTGACAGGAAAGTAACTTATTTTGAATTGTTCTATTACAATTACTTGCCGTTATATTTGGGAGGGGTCAAATGGTTTAATGTGCTCTAATAATGTATCTTCAATTATCACAGTGCTTATTAGAAAATGTGCAGTTTTACTACATTTTTTATTTTGGTCAATACGTTTTGCATGATGCCCAATACATTGAGTCATTTTGTCATGCATTATCATTAATTGCCATCCAAAATCGTATGTAACAATCGCCAAATAATATGCGACAGATAGTCTGAGCAGTTTAGTAATTTTGCGTTCATTCCCGGCAAATTTCGATTAAAATTCGTCTCATGAACATTGGCGCAATAATGATTGTTGTATCGTGTTGTTTTCATTATTAGCTTGGCATCGATCAGTTGATAACAAACTATTATACACCCACATCCTAGGTTAATGTTAACAATATACCTTTCAACATTCGAATGAACACACTTCACAATTCATTCACTTGTTAACCATAGGGTTTGTGTTTGTGTGGTTGAGTGTGCATTGTACCAATTATTACTGTGACAACTCCATGATTAACAATGAATGCAACACAAGTTTGTCACACCATTACAAAATATGTAGATGAGTTTGAGTCGAACTTTGAAGAGAAAAGAAAGTCATTTATTTCGTTAGTGTTCAGCGACTTAGAACAACGTATTTTAATTGCAATTGACAATAATAAAGCGTGCCGAAAAAGTTAGGCGATTGGACATTATGCAAAATGGTCAACCAAATGTTCAACATTACTGTAAACATTGTTTTATTTCGTGCACATGAAATGATAAATATAAAAATGACATTTTCAAAATGATATTATTTACCTATGCTTAAAACTACTCCTAAAATAAGCATCATGATTACCCTCAAGCATCAGCGGGATTCCGTGTTCGAAAAACAGTGTTTGCCCGCTATAATTCATCTCCCCATAACATCAATCAGTAATACAGAAGCAAGAAGTATAATACCATCAATAAATTCATAACTTACACGGGTATGATGTCTGAAGTGGGTAGTCTTTTGAGAGCTTAGCTTGTTGACGCAATGATATGTTAATCATCACATTTCCTCCGTATTTAATTAGGTCTAGAGGAGCCGAGAATGACTCCTTGAATTGGTGCAGTATGGCGCTCTTAGGGAAAGTGTCCTGGTAGATTTAATGAAAGAAAGAGGAAATAATTTGTATATAAATCATGACAAATTGCAATTGAAAATACATTGCTTCTTGTTTACGTTACAGTTTGCATGTATGATGCAAGTCTATTATGGCAGGGGTCATGTTTTATGTAGACATGGAAAGCCACTTCGATGATCCCTGTCTTTGACATATCACTATTCTTTTGAAATCCAAACTAAACACTAACACTAGTTCAACACCATCTGCGACATGCTATTTACATATTATATAGGTGTTCCTGGCCAATTTCAAACAAAATCAAAATCACTATACGTGCATGCAATTTCATTTCCAGGCACATATGTTCACGTTCGTGCATTCAAATTTACACGTTCAGATGACCGTGTGAATTTGAATTTGAAGTGTCCGAAAATTAAATTGAATAAACGCGTAGTGATTTTGGTTTTGATTGCTTAAAATTGAAAAGGAGGTGCAAGTAAACAAAATTGGATGCAAGGATTGTAAAATGTAATGACCGAATTCGCCCATGAGCAAGAAACGCGTGAATTTGAATGATTCTTGTGTGAATTTGAGTGAGAAAAGTATGACATTGGCCGGGAAAACCTATAATAAACACCGCCGGCCAGAAACGGAAGTTTGTATTAGGGGAGATTCATAGTCAATCTGTAAACACCATACTTGAAATGACCCATTGTATCAACCATTTATCACTTATTGCAATTGTCAACAAAATTACTAGATCCCTTTATTGTGCATTACAAGTAGACCGCGACAAGCCTGGGGCATGGTAGGGAGTTGGTTAGAAAGTGCAACATTGCCGCGGGAACGTTTAAAGTAGGATTTCATTTAAAATCGCATAATATGAGAATAACGCATCACTACTAGGGCTACTAGTTTAAGATTAATACTTTGTTTTATTTCCCACACGATATCTTCAATGTTTTGATGACGTCACACAGTGTGCAAGTTATCATTAGTATACAAATGATGCACAGGCACGAGTGGATCCGTACGAATTTAACTTTGGTATGGTTTAAACCCACGAGCGCAGCGAGTGGGTTTTAGACCATTTCCAAAGTTAAAAGAGTGCATACAATTCTTACCGATCCACGAAATATGCATGTGCAGCATTTGTTTTATAAAATGGCGCGAAAAAAATGTGAAAATCAGACTTTTTCCCAGTAATGGCTACATTGGCTAAATTTACCGACCCATGGCTTCAAAAGTACTGACCCATGGCTTCAAAAGTACTGACCCATGGCTTCAAAAGTACTGACCCATGGCTTCAAAAGTACCGACCCATGGCTGGGAAACAATTAGAATTCACATTTTAATTTTAATGTTTGTTTTTTTATTATACAATTTTGCTTATATTAGTTTTAAAATAAAAAAATAAAAAACATTTATAATTTTTATATATATATATATATATATTTTTTTATGAAATAAAACATTTTATATCAATTTTAACATTAAATATTTGTTTTTGATTGATAATTATTATTTTGTTTTTGTTATTATTATTATTTTTGTTAATCCACGAAATACCCCTGTGCAGCATTTGTTTTTATAAAATAAGCGCCAAAAAAATGAAAATCAAACTTAAGTGAGCCATGCATCAGTAAAAAAAAACGTTTACATGCTAATTGACTAATCAGATTGCAGGGATTCTTCTACCCATTTTATAACACATGATGTCTCATTGCGAATCTACACAACCCTTAGTGCACTCATAATGTCTGCTAAACGTGTATTCTTGCCACGAAAGGGTATTTATTTCATTGCATTTTGTAAATAGGGTTCACCTCGACTTATACACAATAATCATTCACTCTGAGACATTTACGGAAAAAAGACAAATTCAATGAAGTAAGTCACACACTGTCCTACTTTATCTGCTTGAAAGACCCGAAGAAGTCTGGGCACGATCTATTGGCCCATTGTTTAACAGCTGTATTTTGATGCGGGTGTCGCTGAATGTGCTGCGTGTGATACATAATATTATGGGCGATGTGATACATATAGGTGGTGTGATAGATTAAAATATCGTTATTTAGCATGCTTTACGGGAAAATTGTGTGTCAAAAGACACTGAGTGATTTTAAGAGTGAGGCAGAGGAGCCAATAATGAAAACTATTTTCGTTAATAAACAAGGATGATTGAACAGAGTCATGTTAAAGAGGCACTATAAAATGTGTTTGTTATAATATCGGACATCGTCTGATAATGATGACTTACACAATATGTGACGTCACAGTATTTAAGCTGCTTTTGGCGGGACTTTTGATGCCATAATACTGGCTTACGAATTACCACTATTTCATTGATGATAACTCCTCAAAAACAATGTTTTGATAAATTTATTTGTAATATTTATGTTATGGATTATGTATGAAATATGGAATTATGAGCTGAATCTAAATCAAAACCAATGAAATTCTACTTTAAGGTAACTCGATAGTGCGTTCTACAGTATTTCTATATTCTAATATGTTTTGTAACGGGCGGGACAAAAGAGAGGAGTGGATTAGACATTTGCGGGCGAGGAAAATTCATAGGTGCATGTTTTCTTTCTTCATTCTAACGAATATGTGTGCTTCACCACTGTCTTACCTTTTTGATAGAGGTCTTGTGAATAAACTCCAAGCATTCTATGACCAGATCACCACCCTGTGAATCAGTCTGGAAACTGAAGTCCTGCTCCGGGTAAACTAGCTTGTAATCTACCTTCCTTTCACCATCTTCTATGCGCTAGGGGTATTATGAAGAGTAATTATTTGTATTGTCTGTTGTTTTGCTACGTAATACTTAGAACATTAGCACTACAACACATTAATATCTTACATACAAGTGCACTATACTGCTATATAAATAATATTATAATAGTATTATAACTTCATGTTATTCATTGTCATCTCTGGTCTCTATGAACGATTCTCTCACACCCACAAAACGTGTATGGATGACTTATGTTACAAATGAAGTATTCAGTAAATGAATATTATTATTAAATTGTCATTACAATATTAAACCATTCAGGACTGGTCTCCAAAATACTCGGGATGTGGTATATGGAGAATAGATGTTAAAGGGACAGGCCTTCTTTTACAAAACGTCTGAACAGTTTCCAGTTGACGGATGGGGATGAATGTAACACACAAAAACATCAGATCGAACAGCTCTGTAATTTGGATTCTACGAATGAAAAACGAATGCCTCCCTCCATCATGTCCATCAAACTATATATCGGTCAATAAAGGAGTTTAACTGATTTAGCATAATATTACAACAATATTGTACTTATTCTTGTAAAGGTACTGTGAAGCCGACATTTCAAAGTTATGTCACGGAAAAGGATCTCAAAAATGAAGAATATATAATTACATGTAGCCAGTTTAAGCGAGGTTTAGTTATTTTGTTTAGTATTAGCTTATGCCGTTGTTATTTGTGCGCGGGTCACGTAGCAACCGCGGGTCGCGTAGGGGTCACGCATAGCGATGTGGGGCCAAAACCACTATCTCGGCACAATTGGTGAAAATTGTGTCGCCAGTGATCGTGGTCTCATAGAGAAGAGATTAAACTTTACACCAGCAACATTTTACTTTTATTTGATAGCGAGACCTTCTCTTAAAAGTTATCATAAATTTAAAGCGATTGAAATTGAAATAAACAAATGACAAGGGGATAGAATATGGCTGAGGTACCAAATAACCCATGTCGCCAGGACAAAATCGTTCAGTTTTTGCCAGTTATGTACAGATATAAGAGTACACAGGAGCAGAACAAGTGCGGTTTCATGGCAGCACCACAGTGTTCTATGAAACATAATAACAGTTTTAATAATCCCACTTCATTCAAAATTTTGATGGCCATTGCAAATGTGTCGCCAAATCTACTAAAACATACGTTACTGTTATTCTACTAAATAATAGAATATGCTTAGATGCTGACATCTGTACAGTTGTCTTATTTTTCTAATGATGAGAGCATGGCATACAAGTGAAATCATGTTTGAAAGTCAAGATACTAAAGAAATGTAACTGGGAACATAAGAAAGAGACGGGATAAAAGGTAAATTTAAGAGATGTAACATACGTTTCCACGAATGTTAAATATAGGTAACCACTATAATACAAATGATTATTCTGGAGTTGAGGCCAATGAAATAGATTGATATTACGCGAAAATGAACATTAAGTTCAACTAAATGATGCTTATTCAACCAATTGAAGGCCACGATGTAACTTACGTGATGTAACATACGTTACCATGCGTAAACTAATATGACTGTGTATGATATACTTTATAACTATCTAAATTGGTAGCAAACTTGTTTACGCCATCTATATGTGGTTCGGGGTGAGCTTCGCAATAATTTTCAAGGCCAAAATGGTATTCAAACAACACTAATGTAACTTACGTTACCAATTTGAAACATACGTTACGGCCCAATCACATATATTTGGATATCGGTAACGGACGCCCGACTAGATGCGATGTTCACAAATATTTGTCAATGGTTTTATATACACTGTTGTTTATGTTCATGATTGTAACCTTTAGCTATCATGTGAAATATTGATGGTAACGTATGTTAAACCTTTTCATCAAAATGAAGCACACAATTTTTGCAGGGTAATTTTACGTGCCAATGTTCTCGGAGTATATACTACCAAGTATGTCCTTTATATTGGCATCAAAATCAAACGTTTGGCGAGAACTTTATTTTTGAAATTTTCTGACTATTCAATTGTGCGTAGATAGTGGTTTTGATTAAGCGAGCTTTCTCACGGGGTGAATACACGAATAATGCACAATTAAACGTTGGACGACGGTTTATAAGTTGTAGGTCTATAACTCCACGAAAAAGAGATGTCAAGCCCTAATTTTTTCAGGCATGCTATTAAATGACATTTTCTTTTATATAAGACAATAACCTCGCAACTTTTGAAATTTGGCTTGCAAAAGAGGGTCTGTCCCTTTATAGCACAATCAGTCAGTCCTGAACGGATTAATAATTAATTGTGCAGGAATCATTAGGAAATTATTGTTAAAAACTACTATTTAATATGCATTTGTTAAAGTTTAAAATAATGGAAAAAATGTTAATAGTTACCGTATTTGAGTCTTACTATTTCATGTATACTAACCTTCCTTTCTGTGTGGACGTCACCATGGTTTTTGTTATAGACGTACGCACGGATAAAGGGGATATTCGATGGCGGAATTTGTTTTGGCAGGAACGCCTCAAAACCCATCAGTTTAGCTTCTACACCTTCTCCTCCCAAGCAAACAGATGTATCACAGAAATGGTCGATTCGGAGTTCAAGGTACTTTGGGTGAATGACACAGCTGGGGACACCCTCTGTTCCTAAAATATGTCTCTCACCCCACACTACAATATCGGAAGAGAAATGAGGACGTTTGAACAATCAGCGTAAGTTCCCTAGGTTGAGGGGATTACCACATAATGTGATTATCTCAGTGATACATAAATTATATAAATAATTTGGTTAATCTCAATGTTGACATTAAGTTATGAAAAATCATGATGGTATTTATGGCCCATAATGTAATTCAACTCATTGATCTTAATTGTATCCGGTAAAAAAACATGTATCAATGTAGCCTCGTGGTACATCTCACATACTGAAACCCCTCAAATCCCTTAAATTAGGTTAAAGGAATACAGTAATATTGTCAAAATCTTCAAAATTAAAGTCCAAATTACCGGTTCCCCCATGATAGACCTATTTTTGTAAGCATGCCCTTATTGTTCTTTTTATTCATCTCATGTTTACAAAATATTTGTTGTGATACATTGTATTGCATTATAAGCAAACTGATATACCAAAATTACCATTACAAGATTAAATGTAGTTGTAATGTTTAGATATTTACAAAAAAAACATAAACAGTGGATAAATATTCCAAAGAACATTTTTGGTTTGAAATATCGAAAGTTATGGCGAAAAAGGAACAAACATCGACAGTTTAATCAAATACATGTTTGTATGTTGCACTGTTAAACAGGAAATGTACGTGAAGGCCCGTCTCATCGGATACATTAAAGGGTACCACCACCCAAAAATAATATTCTTATTAAAGAAAGGTAACATCTTTAGTATTCCATTCCATCAACAAGTTCACACAAATATGTTTCCAGAAAGAAAAAAATATAATTGGAAACGCATCACCATTCTAAAGCATGCGTTCATGCGGTCTGAAATACGCAGACTGCTATGTGTGCGGTGAATTGCAATGCGTGCAGAGCGAACGAATCGCCCGGGAATCTATTGTTTACAAACGTGCGCGTGAATAGCTGCATTGGCGCACTCGCAAATGTTTGGCCCGTATGGAACCAGGAAATAGTAGTGGTTCCGTAAGTGGTGGAAATTAATTGCTTTGTTTATGAATTACACAACCCTTTGCAAAATGTTGGGTATCTATTTGATAATCACAAAACGGTACCAAAACATATAATAATGTGTTGTTCTTTGCCTGGTGGTCCCCTTTAACTATGCTTTAATGTTGATTGAAAACAGGTATACAAACGGAATGTTAATGATATAAAGGAGAGTATAATCAAATTTAAAGTGATACCTGTAAAGTGTCTGATATTGCACAAAATGACATTTGAGACTTCAATCCTAAATTGAAACTAGAATTGTAATACTTGTTTAGAACAAGTATAGGTGGGCTGGTCGAACTAAAATTAAAGATATAATCAAGGGCTCATTTGAGATAGCTTATTGTCTCAGCTACAACATACTCGAAGTTCAGCGTAAACGAAGCTAAAACGAAGAAGATATTGGTCGCGAAAGACGGGAATGTAGAATCCAGTTTTGAAAAAAAGTCATGTCCCATAGAGAATACACGCAAAATGTGAAAAAATGACATACCTCCTTAAATCGCAAAAATACGCCATGATGCCTTTGTCAAAATGAAAAATCGTGAACATCACATTTGTAGAGAATTGTCTCAGATAGAACATATCAAAATTTGGAAGAAAATCGATCAATATTTACAGAGATACAATAAATTTTCCAAAAATATGCTGACGTCATAATATGCAAATTGAAATTTTGAGTTCGGAGGCCATTATGATGACGCCATGAGTTAATTGAGGGTCAAATGAGACATGAAATCATATCTCCGACTCATAATCTATCCAAATATGAAAAAAAACTTGGGAGTTCCCATCCATTCTGAAGAGTTACAATGAATTTTGTATAGGCATGTTTTTGCCCATATATGCTATGTATTACAAGAGCTCGCGCGCACGGACATGTTTCTTGAACGGAAGCTCATTGCGTTTTTACTAGTCAGAAAAAGGTGAACAAGGTATCAAAATGCTTGGAAAGATGGGCTAAATATGATAACAGAGAAAATTCGGCGATTCTATGTTGCAAAATGCCAGTACGCGCGAAAACGCGCGCGCATGCGCGTGTGCGCGTTTTTTCGTAAAATGCTTAAAATGGCCTAAAACGTATCCAAAATGAATTTGCGACGATTTTGAACATTTTAAAATTTTGCGCGCGCGCTGACGCGCGCACGTACGCATGCGCGCGCGTTTTTTGACCTGAAATTGACCGGACGGATATTGACCTTGATCATGATAAATATGAATGAGAAACAACTTTTCGTTATGAAGATATGATCATGAGAAGATATTCAGAAAATTTTACAAAATGGCGCCTAGATGACGTCATCAGTCAAGGTCAGGGTTCAAAACCTTATTTTGCTTTGTCCATATGCCTATATATATGTGTGCCAAATTTCAAGGCACTTGATTGAGCCATTTTCAAGTTATCTTGCTAACAAAAAAGTGATTGGAAATAAGAAAAATAAATAATAATAATAATAATAAAGAAAGGCAATTCTAACGAAATTATGAGGTGGTCTGTATGATGTACAGCCCACCTAATAAAACTAACACTGTTTACCTAGTGAAAAAAAAAGAATATTGAGCTCATATTTTATCACCGAATACTGATGGTCTGTCGTAGATTTGTCGCAGTAATAATCATCCATTTGATCCTGACGATATCCGCACCCGTGTATACAGACGGTACGGAATTCATGGAATTTGCGCGCGCTCGGCTCAACATGTCGGGTCGGGAAGGTTTCCCACGCGCGTTGGCCGGACGTGTTCAGCTACGGCAATTGTACTTTTTATCAAAAGCGTTAGCAACACTTTTTAAATAATGATTGTCAAGGATAAATATCTTCATACTAAAGGTACATTTGAAAAAATCTAACCCTATTTTATTCTTCCCTTAACATAAGCTAAACAACACGGCAGAAGAGAAACGAGGAAGCTCCAAGTATTTTTCATGGAGTTAGACACTTTACCTGTATCACTTTAAGGTTATGTTTAATAGTCATTCAAGTTAATAGTCATTCAAAACAATGTTGGTAATGTAGGAAGGACAATACGTTTGTTTAAGGCTTATTTTAAAACAAATCACTCATAAATGATTATCTTTGTGAAGAGAGCAAAGTAAACTGTATATCATAAAATAAGTTATACAGTGGTATGAAATGTGTCGAAATCACCATATGCCGAAAGACAATTACACGTCACATAAACTTACCGTCATCTTTCTTCTCATACAAGACAGCGCGAACAGCACCTACATTAGTAAACTGTGCACAGTGGGGTATCTTGATTGTGACGGGCGACTGGAAATGTGTTCTCCCTGATTCACGAGTACACCTGCACGTCGGAGCAACAATTATGTCATCCACATCGATGTTGTCCGGAATGCTCTCTGTTGCTCGTAGAGTAATCAGTTCTTCCTTCTCCCCATGAATAGCACCGGGCGGGATAGTGAGGGTAACATTTGGTGAATCTAGCTGCAATGCGCCACCCGCAATGCCAATACATGCCCTTGTTACTCCTTGACCAGATGCAACGTGTACGTTCTTTCCTGACGAACTTTCCTGCGACTCCTGCTATACAGTTAAAGAGATAATGCGGTTGAATTTGTTGAAAATGCATGTACCTTCAAGCCCTGGGATGTACTCTTTAACTTGTAGACAACGTTATGGCAATGGCGGATGTATTCATGTATTAATTCATGGTATTTGTTTCGAACACGTACGGCAGCAAACAAGCTGAATTGCACGTGCTACACATTTAATTCAAACAAACAATGTAATTCATAAAAACGCGAACAAACAATGTAATTTATATAAACGCGAACAATAATTGTGAAATTGTTTATATTACGTGTATATAATTATACATCATTATGAAAATTACAGAATAGTTTGAAATATTACAAATTACTCATTTTGAATTGTCCCCACTACTCACTTTATTTAAATAAGTATGCATGTACAGTGACAACTGGACTTTTCGCCTTATGTTTTGGTCGTCTAATTTGATTGATTTGTAGGAATGCATAACACTAAGACACATTTTGTACTGTAAACTTTATTTTGTACAATGTATGCACATATCATTTGTTTATAAATAGTGTTAGTGTATGGCTGCTTATTCCTGACTCTGGTACTGGTACATTCGACCTGTTGAGCATACGATGCCCATTTCTTTGTAACTTCAATGTAATTGAATGAATGGACACATACAAGTAACCCCTCATTTTATTTGTCTTCGAAATCCCTGGCGACCCAAATATATGGTGTATAGCTTTGTATTGTACACCATTCTTTCTTTGGCAAGCCTTTCTTGAATGCTAATGCGCAAATAGCAGAATGGACCGTTTCGGTAGTGTATGCGGGTAGTGTGCGTGTGGCGTCGGACTCGCCTTCGGCGGTCTTGGCAGTGGTGACTAGGTCCGGCAAGCCGGACTTGGTTATTATTGTTGGGCTTGCCGGCGGGCGAATTTTTTTTTTTTTCGTACTCGTAAGAGCAAATTTTTATTTTTTCTGCGTGTTGAGAGAGACTATCACTCGCGCATGCGCAAAGCCAAAATTTCCGACTTGCATAATATCGAACATCGAGTACGATTACGCAAAAGAAACGAAGGACAGAGCGGGATTCGAACCCAGTGACTTTCGGTTATCAGAATAGCACGCTAGCACAATTCGATTTCGCCACAGTGACCGGGATGATTTGCAGCGGTTTTTCGGGATATATAAGCCTAACCCAAACCCTAACCTAAACCCTAACCCTAACCTTAACCCTAACCCTAACCCTAATTTGGTGGATATAGGTCAGATTAGTGGCTATAGGTCAGATTTAGTGGCTATAAGTCGGTATATTATAAAAGGCGGACATTTTGGATTTGCGCATGCGCGAGTGATAGTCTCTCTCAAGACGCAGAAAAAAAAAAATCAAAATTTGCTGCCGGCGGGGGGTCTGGCGTCATGCGCATTATTTTGTTTGCATGCATTGCCGAAGCGGTCTATTGTCCATTTTATGAAAGCGAAACTAGGTCTATACTCATCCCTTTTCATGAATTTTTTGTTTTAATATTTGTTTTTTCCCCTCAAATGTCTTTCTTTTTTTCTTTCCGTTGCTTGTAAAGCTGAGTACAAACGTACCACTTTAAGTGGAGTTGTGTATTTATTATAAATTGAGTCGAATTTGGTATGATTGTAAAGGTAATCTTGTACCTTACAAGCTTTGAGCAATTCAGAATTTTTACAATTTAATATGAGTTGACGAATCGAAATTGAAAATGAGACCAAATCACAAACTACACTTTAAACTCGCCGCTTTTGCACGACGTAGGCCAAGGGGGCATCGAGCTCTGCATATCGACTGTGCATGCGCGATCGCCACTGCATAGTATCTCGTTTGAGTGCAATGTTTACAACCACACCGCTCGCTCGTTTTATTCTAACTCTTGTTTCGACTGAATCAACTCGAATGGCGGACGACCTGAATTTAGATTTGAGTTTTGAAGAAGAATATGAGCTAGATGAGACAGAGAACAGCTCCTTAAGCAGAAGATGAGATTGAGATCGAGCTGAGCCCCCGCGCGCGGCCCGTTGCCGCTGCTGCACCCTACCAACACGGGCCAGATCGATCGGTGCACAATGATAGTGATAGAATAATCTCGCTACTTCGCTCGAGCTCAGCTCAATGCATGTAGCTTGACTCAACAGTCGATAAATAATTTCGCCAGTGGTGTTGATCAGCACGCAATTCCTCAAACAATATCACACGTGGATATTTCCCCAATATATGGTATAATGCAGCGTTTCTCAACCTTTTTTAACCTGAGGCCCACTTTGGTTCCTACACATTTTTGGAGGCCCGCCTTACAAGAACATATTTGGAAAATAAAAAATGACAATACAATAACAATATTTGTCAGTTGCAATGCCAAAAAACGTTATACATACCTTCAATTGGACACTTGATGTTGCTTATAAAAAAATCAAGTCGTGGTTTGATGGGGGACAGGTTAACAGGCAAAGTGGCATTTAGAGTCAGTGGCGTAATGAGCAAAACTTGTTGTTTGTTTGTTGGTTGTTGTTTTTTGTGGGGGTAAACCAAATCCGCATCACCACCGCATATTGCGAAGGAGCAAAGCGACTGAGTGGGAGAGGGTGTGGGAGGGGGTGTCCCCCTCCCACGGTAGGGAGCTTTTGCATTTTTGGACTTGAAACTGTGCAATCTGGTGCATACCTAGATATGAAATTCTGACTTGACAACATGTACTATAATGTAGGTAAACGCGTCAAATATGCATCCCCAACAATATTCGCAAATAGACATTATACAGTTCAAACAGTTCATCAAAAGCCACACTATTCATGATACAACAACTTGAACATTGTATTCTAGACGTAGACAAGACCGATTCCCGAGGGAGCGAAAGAATTACCAAGAGGGGGAAGGGTGATGGAAAGGTGTGATCGTAGGTTTGTGTCCGCCCGTTCACGGTAAGGGGGATTTTGCAATATTTAACTTGCTATCTGGTGCATACTTCATACTTGGGAAGGAAATTTGACTTGACATGAAGCAAAATCGTATTGCACATTGAATAAAATCAGCATGGACATGGACTAGCTGCACAGAATTTTTAAAATTCCATTTTGGCCGACCTCGCGGCCCACCTGAGAGAGCTTCGCGGCCCACCAGTGGGCCGCGGCCCACCGGTTGAGAAACGCTGGTCTAGGGCATTGGGCTCCCATGAAACCAAGCAAGGGCATCAACAACTTCTCAAAAGTGGATTTCACGTAATATGAAGTATATAAGTATGGAACCCATCATACATAATAGACATAGGCCCGTGCCCCACCCCCCCCCCCCCCACAATCAGTCCTACCACGCTACGCCACTGTATTTGGTTGTGGTTGTTGTAATTAAATTATTTGATTTCTACCCAATAGGCCTTATGATTGAAATAAAATGTTAAGTATTCACGCCTCACTGTTTTTGTTACGTCAAGTGGCAGCTTGGCAATACCGGTGATAGTACTCTTGGTGGCTTGTTTAATGTCGATTCGCCCACTGAAGTAGGATCGGAGACATTGAGATTGATGATGATAGTCTTCACGACTAGAAAGGCCAACGGTATCCAATAACAAGGTATGCACTATACTAATAGCTTGTGAAACTTCTCCTTCTGGCTTATATTTGGTAATAAGCTTGAATATATGTTCAGAACACTGTGGTGATGTTTCTGCTGCGGACCGAAGTACGTGTTCAAACTCAGCAACCATGTCAGCACTGTTGATTGAAGAAAGCTTTTGATGTAAATCTTCAGGTGACAGAGATGAAAGGTAAACGCCAGCGCAATGCTCATGGGCAAGTTTGTGATAGAATTCACAACAGGTTACTGTAGGTACCAACATATCTCCCGAGGCAGTATCAAATGTATGCAGGAGACCTAACGTTACAGAAACGTCAAATTCGTGCGGGCATTCATCGAATTCCTCCTTACTTAAAATCAGCCGTTTACTGTCAAGTATCAATGTTTCAAAAGCTATCTTCCCAATTGCTACCAATACAGATTTAAGATGTGGCCACGAGTAATTAATGGCCCTGGTCTCAGAGGTCTGTTTCGCTTGGGCATGTGCTGCGAGAAACTTGAAGTAGTTCACAAACACATCACTTGTTGTTTCTAAATCTACCGAATAGTCACCCCTCCACAGAATACACAAGACCATACAGAAGAAAGGAATTCTTAGCAATGAAGCAAGGTTGAACCGAGTTCTGAGATATTCCTTAAGTCGATGGCTTTTGGGAGGGTCAGAGATGAAGAAAGCGTCGATGTAGTTGTATGTATCCACCTCCGCGAATCCTTCCAGCTCCATGACGGCGTACACGTTTGAGAGATCATTTTTCTTGAAATGGCTGGCAAGATGAGGACGAGTTGACACGAGAACACGGCAGTCGGGGAAACGGTGATACCGGAGAAGGTCGACAAGAGATGTCGAAGACTGAGCACCACCGAACTCATCGTAACCATCAAGCAATACGCCACATTGTCCACCGTTGTTCGTGATAAAGCTCTCCATTTCTTCTCGAGTGACGCCCTTGAACTGTTGCAATAACTTTGTAATAATTGCCTCTCCAAGTGAGCAGTCATTCTTTGTCGCCCTAAACTTCAGCCAGAACAGGAGAGTAAATCGACGTCTCAACGGCGAATCTTCATTGACTGCCCAGTCGTGAGCGAGCTTCGCCATAGAAGTGGTCTTACCTAACCCAGCAGCACCTAACAAAACAATGCGTGGCGGAACGTGTTCGTTTACTGTAGTTTCAAAGACATCATTGATGGATCCTTTCAATTCCTGCTTCAAAACCTCCTGCCCTAGGTGACCTTTCTCGTTCTTGTGCAGTGTGACTTTGGTGTATAGGTCGTCAAAGCAGGATGTCCTATCTTCGAGACCCGGATGAAGCTGCATTCGAGCTGTCATTTTGTAGTGATCGATCAGTCTCTGCTGGCATTCCCGAACCGTCAGATTATCGGAAATATGCCATGACATGATGTCTGCAAAGGAAACGAGAAGGTCCTTATTAGCATTACAGTCGAGTAACAATACAACGAATGTAATATAAAACGATATCCGCCCATTGTATAAAGTTTGTACATATTTCAGTATTGTGTTATCTTTGTGAATCATATCCTATTGTCTAGATATGGATTAAAAACTCACTAGCGATTTATAAACTTTCAACGGTTCATATGTGATTATTATTACGTTGGAGTGTATTGGGTTCCATGTACAAATTGTATTACATCAACAACCGCATTACCACGCCTCCTTGTGCAGTTATCAAACGGACGTGTTGTATGGCGGCGATAAAGAAAATAAAGGTCAATAACACATACATTAACAACATTCACAGATAAGAAATATTTTGGTTTGTTTAAAAGGTCTCAGGATAGAAATTCCCATGGTCAATATAGTCATACCTGATATCCCAGATATCATCATACAATATAATTCATGCAAGTATTATATAAACGCAATTGTGTACCATCTGACAATCCCGATGGCAATTCCGGAGCTAACGCTGCTATTTTGTCTTGAAGTACTGCCAGCGTTGCCGATTCCCTGTCAACTTGTCTATCCCGCCATGACATCAGCATGTGAACAGAGGATCGGTTGACGTCAAGCTGGAATCTACCCTCGAGCCAGTTGTTGAGCTCCACCAGAGGAAAGCCGAGTCCTTCGCCAATATCCAGGTATCGGTCGCGTGGAATACTTCGGGCTAGGTCCAAGATCTCCTTGTCAGTAACCCTCACATGTCTGATGGGTGAGAACATATATGGGATTCTTTGCTAAATCATGAACAAAACCTGTATGGTTAGGCTGTTAGACGAAATAACATTAAGACAAACTTATACATGTAATATAGAATGTAAACGTTATCACGCACAGATCTCTCGCCAGTATCTATAGATATCCATCTCATGGAATGACTTGGGTTAGACTTGTCTGAAATCATGAAATACAATATGATTTAAGGTTTTGTGGGTTTAGTCAAAAAATGATAAAATCGTGAATTTATAATTCCAATATTGTGTTTGTGAGTACAGTACGAAATAGTGCATGGATAGCAGCAAGTTTAGAATTAGAGATGACTTTGAAAGGAACTACTACCAGTACAGCATATCATAGCCATGGTTTGAACATCAACCATTGCATAACATGTAATAGGTTTAGAAATAACTAGAAACTATGGTATGGTTACACATTGGTAATTTAGATACGACTTAATTGAACATTATGCATTTTGAATCTAAATCTTCTAAGTGCAGCGACTGCATTGTTTGCGTAGTATACATTTTGCTTTTATTAATCAATGGGTGATAGTATAAACATGAACCGTGGCACCGCTAATTGTCTAAAGGTTTAGTTAAATTTGATCGAGAGAAGTTATATAATTATTGAAAATAATCGGTGACGCCGTCTTTGTAATATTTCCATTATCTCTTTCTTTCGTTGTATGTATGAGTCTTCGACCGTAGCTCAGTAAACAAAATTGAATCAGCGAACGGTTTTCCGTGATATGGATACAGAGCGCAAAGCCTTTATGTGAATCATCTTCTAAATGCCCACTTGGAAGGAATGATCCTCAGGGAGTGGAGATTCTACATATAATGTGTGGGGGCTGGCATTGTATCCTATGACCAGGATAATAATATTGTGAAGCGCTATGGTTCATAATTGATGTATTTAGTGCTATAATATGAAAAACTGTAATATTATCATGAATTGTATGATGGATGTTGATGAAAAAGAAATTAGTCATATATAGAGAGAGAGATAGAGATTGCTATGTGATTTGATAAACCTTTTGGCTGAGCCCCCAGCTTAGTGATAATGTAACTAGAATGGCATTCCCTTTGGTTGGTGTGTCAACAAATTGACGAAATGTATGATTCGGTTAGGATGCAAATATGAATATCTGTAACATACCTATTGGAAGCTGCGTGTGAATCTGCCACAGGTTCGGGGATATTGTGCATCGTAGTGATGGTATCTCCTTTGCAGGTAGGATCGTCGCTAGTGCGGTCCTGTATGGAGAGAAATTATCAGTTACATACTACATAACAAATAATCCTAATTTCCCCATTTTTTTAATATTGAAGAAGACCTGAACTATGTACTCTCTATGTACATCTGGGATATTACTGAAAGAGGCAGCAAATTCCAGCCTTTTTACTTACTGGATGTGATGCAAGCTTAATTTCAGTCATTGCTAGTCACTTATTTATTCTTGATTATTCCCGGTTACAACAATAATCAACATTCTATGGACCACTGTCATCTGCTTTACTGCAAACATGAGGCGGCAATTTCGTTAACTTCTCGCGTTGAAATGAGGTGACAGGCGGGGACAATAGTACAGCACAATAGCGTACCGTAACCCGCTATCGTGTTATACGCCTGCCACCTAATTTCAAAGCGAGAAGGTATAGAAATGGCTGCCTCTTGTGTGCATTCAAAGCCGACGACAGTGGTTAATGAAATGTAGATTTTTGTTTTGTTTTTTACCGTGAATAATCAAGACGAACTAAGTGACGAGCAATGCTTCACATCCCTACGTCAAAAGGCTGGGATTTCCTGCCCCTTTACTGCACACAATTGTGTTTGTCAAACTCGTACCTTTCCGGAGAGAGAAAACTATTTATATTGATATGTCTGCAAATAATAGTCAGATGGATTTCATCATTGTGTTCAGTCACACGAGTCACAAGGTGGCGGTCTTGCTTCACTTCATTTCTTATTTTGCATTATTATGGTCTGTTTGTATGGATTAGATCTTTTTGTATGAACATTGCCTGCGCACGTAATATGAAGACATATTTATACATTGTAGGTAAATGTGTCTACATGTTTATGATTATATTACAATCGCTGGAATAAAAACAAACACGCAAACACGCTAACATGAAGACATCGATTGGTATCATCGTCGTCGTGATCATCACCACCAGCACCACATTAATGTTTGATATTTATCGGACTTCATTCACCATCGTATTAACCACAAACTTCCAATAATCAGCATCATCAGATTATCTTCATCACATGTATCATCATTATCGTCATTATCGTCATCATCATTATCATCATCATGGTGATCATTGAATCTTTCCCTACGTTAATAACATTGAATGTTGGCAGTCATACCGTCGTCATTGCATCATTGACCTCGTCCAGTTGTTTCCCGATAATATGATTCTCGATGTTGATGACCTCGGTGAACTCTTTACTCTCTTCTTCAGTCAGAGGTTTACGGTCCTGAGACTGCTGCATAATCATCTAAAGATTGTGCGAAAGAGCAGAAAATACCCCCGTATAGGTTTATTTTCTATAGTATAATTACAAGTATATCCCTCGTTAAATCTGTATCAGTTTTGAGAATATATTCTGGCAAAGAAAATTAATGACATACATCTCCATCATCAACGGCGATATATTTGAAGATAAATAATTCAATGCAATTTGGAAGTAAGGGTTGATACATAGTCATATCATGAAAAACTCCTTACAAAGGGTTGTTATTAATCATCCTGTCGAGGTAATTGTCAGACATGAAATAAAATATAACTTTATAGCTATCCTGAGAAGATTATAACGTTAACAAAACTTTTAGTGGAATTATATAGACATTATTTCAGATATTGAAATAAAAGGTGAGTCAATCCCGTTTTATGTAATCTTAATAGTCAAACATGTTTTTACTTATTTCTCTTCGTTATTATTGAGACATATCATTGGATGTTGACAAAAATTTGTGAGAATTATTTCAAGTAACTGTGCATATAGACGCATGGATAGGCAAGGAGTCAGCAAATAGAATTTCATATCTTCGCGTATTATTTGGTCATAATTACAATGACATCAATTTATCATGAACTATGTACACATCACTCAGTGGACTACAGATAGCAGCGTAGTTACTAGATCCGTGAAAAGGGGGACATAGAGGGCGCTACACAACACTTTTTGTAAGATGAAGAACTGAGTGTCAAATTTGAAAGTTATAATGACGAAATAAACTTTATTTCATCAATAAACATAACCATTTTTAATAGTTGGGCCACACAATTATACGATAATTTTAAACTAGCTGCTAACAAAATTTAAAAACTGCTTCATCTTTTAAAAAATACAAATAAGATGATTAAGTAGTTGTTCTTTATCTTTCTATCTTATCACTATTTCATCAAAACAAAACATGATCAATATTTGTTTTTAAATGGTTGTGCAAGTGATTTTTTAGAAAGCGCCCTTTAGAGTTGTAATGGGTCGTTTTGAATGATAACAGTTTTGTTTACTTAGTCATAATGTTAATTTGTATTCCTTTCGAGCATGATGCACAGTGGCGTAGCGTGGTCGGACTGATTGGGGGGGCACGAAAATTATTGGGGGGGCACACCTTATGTATTTTTTTGTTTTTTCAAAAAATGTCCCCTTATGTTTTCTATTGTTTTTTTGAAATTATTGGGGGGGCACGTGCCCCCCCGTGCCCCCCCCCCCCCCCCCCCCCGTAGCTACGCCACTGATGATGCAGTTATATTTATTAGTTTGTAACGTTATGGTGCACGTTTGGTTACTAAAACTCAGTTTGACCAAAACTGTACTTTATTTACCAAAACTCAACTATCCCTTTAAAGGGAGAGATCCTCTTTTGCAAGCCAAAATTCAAAAGTTGCGAGTTTATTCTCTTATATGAAAGGAAATGTTATTTAATAGCATGCATGAAAAAATAAGGGCTTGAAATCTCTTTTTCGTGTAGTTATAGACCTAAAACTGATTGAACTAAGGGACGTCGGCTTAATGGGTACATACGTATTTTCGGCCGGTGAGTAAGTTCGTATACAGATTTCACAAAGTGCCAGATCGGTATGCATGACCCCTTCGTGACCCGTGCTAGCTACGTACTAATAAGTACTACGTACTATAAGTACTAATGTGTGAGCGTTTGCGAAGCAAAATACCCAAACATCGCTTAAACTGACTACATGTAATTATATATTCTTTATTTTTGAGATCTTTTTCCGTGACATACGTTAACAAACGTCGGCTTTACAATACCTTTACGAGAATTAGTACTATGTTGTTGTAATATTATGCTGAATTAGTTGAACTCCTTTATTTACCGATATATAGTTTAAATGGAGGGACGCATTCGTTTTTTCATTCGTAGAATCAAAATTAGAGGGCTGTTCGCTCTTCTTCTTTTTTTTGCGTGTTACATTGATCGCCATCCGTCAACTGAAAGCTGTTCAGACGTTTGGTAAGAGTGAACCTGTCCCTTTAACAGGGGGAATATCAATTGTGTTATACATAAAGATAACTATGTACAAATTGACCATAAGTTTTGCTGGGGTGAGATACAAGGTTATACGTTAACATATGGGAATGTACAGGTCTGTAAACCTCGGTATGGCGCCCAACAGTGTGGAAGAATGACAAATGGGCCCGGAAATTCGCCAGACATGAACCTCATACAGATTTCACGGAGTGCCAGATCGGTATGCATGACCCCTACGTGACCCGCGCATAAGTACTAATGTGTGAGCGTTTACCAAGCAAACTTGTAATCCGGAACTAATTGTAACTAAGATTTGCAAACTGTGCATTGTGAGCTGTTGACATGCTCCCCATTTTCTGTAGACAAATATCAAATGTGATGCGTGTTTTTTTTTCTTTCTCGAAATATGTCATATCAAATATGGAATAATACTGGGTTGAAAATTTGAGAATCGGAAATTGGATTCCCTTGGGGGTAACTAAGGATAGAAAGTAACAGTGTGCTCGGCCAATATGTGTACATATGCATGTACGCATGTAAGCATGTGTACATACCATTCTTGCCAGTGTTCTTCGCAAAAATGCCTCCTCAAAGGGGTCCCTCTCCAAGGCTTCATTCCAGGCGTGTGCCTTTTCATGCTGCTTGAAAACATAATCATATGTTATCTAATATGATTGATTCAATTATAGCACGTACCAATTCAAGAAAGGAATGGGAGCAGGAATAACATTATTGTATTAAAATGTATATGTCATTGTTACGACCTATTATAACTTGTTAAATTTATTAACACATTGATTCAGTATGATGGTAAGTTGTTTAAAATCATGATAACAGTTTTCTACAATATTGGGTAGAATGGACTCCTTATACTGCATGTACTGTCTTTCATCTAATAAAGCATTATTACTGGGTATTGGTTCCCTTTTACAAGTCTACTACAAAACACAAGCGTGTTAGATTGTTCACACATGCATTGATAATTTACGTGGCTTAGCTTATACGATAAATTATCAGTCCATAATTTGTTATCAAAACCATGATAGCAATCATCACATTTACCTGATTAAACTTGCGACATTGTTCTCTGTCTCTGAAGCTTCCTGCTCGCATGCCATCTGCTTCAAAACATGACGTATAACAAGCATCGGCTTCATGGTAATCTCCCTGCAAAGGACACAAATCATTCAACAGTGGAAAACTCATAATATTCTTTATTAATTTGGTTTACTTTACTGGGGCAGTTGAGTTTGCAATACCAAGCCACCCTTCATAAATACAGAGCTTGTACAATTTAGGAGGCAATTCAAATTTGTTATTAAGCAGGTAAGAACATGCACAAGCACTTAAAGGGGACTACTAGTACTAACCAAAAATAATATTATAATAAATAAAAGGTAACATTTTAAGCAGTCCATACCATCCAAAAAATCTGAAAAATATGTTTCCAGAAAAAATATATGATTGGAAAACAACCTCACCATACTACAACATGTGGTCAAGGGGCTGCATACGAAGACTACATTATGTCTAGGACGAACACATCGTCCGTGATTCTATTGTCTCCAAACGTACGCGGTAATAGAATTGGCGCACTCTCAACTGTTAGGTGTGGTTGTGGTTGTAGCTAATTGGATTGATTATGAATTACACAACCCTTTTCAAAATGCTGGGTAACTATATATTTTATATCACCAAGTAGGTAATACCTCCTTGATATCACACACTGGTACCAAAACATAAAAGGTGTGCGTTGTTCTTTGTCTTGTTGTCCCCTTTGAATGGTATTCTTCGTATGCAGACTACTGAAAGCATGTTGCAGTATGGTGATACTTTTTCCCAATAATAAATTTGTTCTGAAAACATATTGTTCTGATTGTTTGGGTGTGGACAATTCATTGTTACCTTTCTTTTATAGAATATTATGTTTGGCTGTTAGTATCCCTTAATTTTTATTTCAGAACAAATTAACATCAAATCGATGATTAAGTCCAGAAACGACTGGCAAATCCACAAATAAAATTATTCGAGCGCAGGCCTTGATTTTCTATAGGAACAAAGTTCAAAGAATTAACACAATTTGCAGCATTAACACGTTTTAACGAAAACTTTATAGTCTTGAAGGTATTTCTAGGACCTAGACAAATCACTTAGTCCGATGTATGTGTATTGTATTCATATTAAAAAATAGATTATTTATATAGAATATTTAGCGATGTTGCTACCTTGGCAATACTGGGAAATTGTATTATAAGCATTATAGCGATAATTAGGAAATGTGCATAATTATTTCTGAGATAATTTCAGAACTCAAATTTTATCAAGGACAAATACAAACAAGATTTAAATTATTAATATTGGGTATGTCGGGGAAGGTATCCATTCCGCTGCTCATTTGCATGTGCCATAATTATGGGCAACACCCTGAAATCGATAATGGCTGCCCCTTATTTGCATTTTTATGAATATAATTGATTTGTCAAGGGCTACAGCCTCTTTTAAGTCGAAATTACAACATTCTAATTTATAATCATGTTCTAAATATGTATGAAAGATATTTCCGCTTAACTAGCACCTTGGCCTTGGGTAATAATGCATATAATTAACATGATTACGTTATTTACCAAATCGAGTAAAGAAAAGGTGTGTATAAAACACAGAAGGTAAAACTTACGAGTAATATCACTTTTTAAAGTTTTTGAGGGCAACAAATCCTTTTTGGATACTAAATTTGACGTACCGTACTCACCACGGCAGCCCACATACATTCAAGATGGCCGCATGTGGCTTTTAAAGGAGAAAATGTTATTTGCCCCTTTAACTGCATGTATTGTAATACAGTATAATTTCTCAATTGTACGCAAATAACTACATTTTTAGTCAAGTATGTTTCATTAATTGAAAGTCAAACATTATTATCTCAATCTTATATAACCAAAATAATGAACTCGTATATCATATCATGCATAAATGTAGGAGCAGCCATCTTGGATTTAAGAAGGATGCCATGGTTATATATTGAAATAATACAAGTATCAGAAATGGATTTGTTGCCAACCCCCTACACCCCCCCCCCCCCCCCCCCCAA
This sequence comes from Echinarachnius parma, assembly GCA_037951105.1. Classification (NCBI taxonomy): domain Eukaryota; kingdom Metazoa; phylum Echinodermata; class Echinoidea; order Clypeasteroida; family Echinarachniidae; genus Echinarachnius; species Echinarachnius parma. Next base: position 22,337 of record JBAMJV010005607.1, on the reverse strand, counting down.
AAAAAAACATAAATAAATACATGAATAAATACATAATAATAATGATAATAATAATAATAACAATAATAGATTAAGCAAATTAATTCATTCATTTATGAAATGATGAACAAAAAAGGCCAACATTTAACACAAAAGTACGCAAAATTGAATGCCAGGTTCAGGGTCCCGAAAATACTCTGGCAAGGGTATAAGGTTGGTGTATTATACCAACATTATGTTGTATTAACCCTAAACAGACCCCTCATAGGTTTTCGCGGTAACTCTGTAACGTGAAACTCTCTTACCGCGTCACGACTCGTCGCATTGTGACTTTGTCTGCTTTAGATTAGTACGCATCTTTTGATATCAAGGCTGGAGGCGTTGGGAGTACATGTCATTTTAAGGTAACATGTCATATTAAAAAATGCAACATTACTGGAATTTTCCATTCATTTATGTGTAAAATGAAAGGTTATTTTAAAAGATGTCAACTCTCTCTATTTCCAGTTGTAAAACCTTAAATATAATTTGATAAGCATATAAAATTATACAAAATAAAATGAACTTGAAACTGAAAAAAAAAACCAGAAATACATTAATAAATTCAATTATTTTAGTATTTCTTTTTTTTCTTCCTGTTTTTTACAACATGGTTCAACTCATTGACTGTAAAAAATATCACCTGTACCCCAAAATCAACTTTTGGAAACACGTGCATGCCAATACAAATTAAAGTAATAAACAAAAGCCAAGTCTGTTTTAAAGGGTTCAATGAGTAGTACATTGTCAAACCGAAGTGCCACCTATGTACCTTTTTGAATAGTTCATCCCCTCTCCTTTTGAAGTCCTCGGGTTCGACACACGCATCTTCCGAGAGAGGTCGTGGGATGTTCTCTGTCATGTTAGTCATCCTGGGCTTGGCAGCAACATCTGATGGCTCCATGTCCGTTCCCGCTGATCGCTTTGCCACGGATTATGAAGAAGGTTAGTTTGTGAATGTTATAGATTATTCTAAGGAGATGCATCTGATTCTTAACCCTTATTAGTTCTGGTATTGGCTTTTAGCGTTGATATCTCTCGTTGATATAGTTCCCAATTTGATTTGGATGTAAAACAACCTGCGTAATCGGATTGGCATGCGCTGGTGCCCCATTTAAATATTAATTAGTGCACTAATATTAATTAGTGCACTACACCTGAACATCTGAATTTTTGTTAGTCAAAAGTTAAATGTTGCAGAATATTGCGAAAGTGAACAGTTAATTGTGAACATTTTGAAACATCTTTGTAAATGGATTGTGTTTTAATGATATTGAGGTCGTCATGATGTATGTAATCAGCTTTCTTTTGTTGCTTGGATTATGAAATATACCTTGAATCATCTTGGTGTTCATGTTGGTCTGGGAAACTGACAAAGTTTCAGTAGTCTTCAGTCATCATTGTACTCATAATTAGAATAATTATCCAGTAATAAATTAATGACCACTTAACATCATTAAAAAAATATCATCAATCAAAGAAAAGGGCACAATCGCATTTATGTATGACCGTCTTGACCTCCTAAGTATTATACAACATACAATCCATCCTCCAAACAAATTGACAATTTACTCAAGCAAAATGTTATTATTGACTTGGCCACATGCATAGAATATGTACTGTACCTCCAATGATTATAAATCATTACAAACAGGGCATTAGTGTAAAGGGGCAAAAAATATCACTTATCAAATTCGGATTGCTCGGATCTTTTGTATGTAAAAGTCTTGTATATATAATTATGATTGTTTTTTTTAGAACGATGTAAGAAGAGAAATGCTAGCATATTCAGCTTTAATAGCCTTTGTTGGATAACTTTGTTTGACATTTTTGAGTCCATTTCGGATAGAAATTGTAATAGTTTGCGACCTGTTTTACTGAATGTCAAATCAAATTATTGATACATCGCCATCATAATCATCATATAATTCATAATCATCAGCATTATGATAATATCCCTTACCAAATGTGTATCAGCAACGTCATTACGTACATACTATAAGCTTTCACAATCATCAACACCATCAACAGCATCATCAACATTGGCAGCTTGGATATCAAAACCATGATATCAGCATTATGATCACTATCACCATAATAATTATCAAGCTTTAGCATGTATCCATATCATATAACATTATCACCAGCATGTTCATGAAGATGATGATCATCATCATAATCATCATCATCATCATAATTTGTATCATTGTCTCTTTCCATAGGTTAAATATAATATCAAATAAATGCATGCAAACCTTGGTCAGTGCAGCATTGACTTCCTTCAGTTGTTCCTTGGCAGGGGTGTTGTTAGGCTCGATTTTGAGGAGCTCGATAAGGTCTTGTTTGCTCTCCTGATACTGTCCAACCATCTGTATGTAAAAGAGCGGAATAAACCCAGTGTGGTTTCATTTACTAGTGTGGTATCTCAATTGCTAAATCATTATCAGTATTAACAATTGAGAATATTCGGAAAAGAAGATCAATACTTAAATGCAATTCAGAAGGAATGGTGGCTACATAGTCATATTTTTGAAAATGTTAACAAGAGGTTGTGATTTATCATCCTGTCGTCAATACAGAATTATAATGCCGCGATGTAATCTCAGACATGACCAAAAATAAATAGCTAGCCTGACAAGATTGTAAATTTTAAAACACTTTGGGTGGAATTATAGTTACATACTTTTAAAACCTTGGAATTAAGAGTCAGTAATAATAAATCACGTTTTGACTAATATCTACCTCGTTAGTGAGACGAATCATTAGATGTTGCGTGTAGAGATGGCTACGGCACTGAGTCGAAAATAGCACTTTGTGTCTTCGCTCATTATTTGGTCACAATTACAATGACATATATATTTATCATGAACTTTTACACATCACTCAGTGGACCACATATACACGCAGCAGCATAGTTACTTGTTCCGTAAAAAGGTGGGCATTTGGTTTTTACTACATTTAACAAGGGGAATTTTGGTTATAGATAAAGATAATTATGAACATAATAGCAATGCTGAACTAACTTTAACTATGATTAGCAAACTGTGCATGGTAAGCTGTTGATATCCTCCCACGTTTAGTACACAAATATCACATGTGATGCATGTAATATCAAATAGAGAATGATACCGGCCTTAAAACTTGAGAATATGATATCGGATTCCCCTGCGGTTAATTAAAGATAAAAAAGAAACCCGGGTGCTCCTCCGAAATAGTCAGCAGTAGTACGTACCTTTCTTGCCAGTGCTCTTCGGTACCATGCTTTCACCATCTTAGGGTCTCTCTTCAAGGCTTCATTGCAGTCGTAGATTGCCTTTTTAGGCTGCATGAAAACATAATGATATGTCATTCAATATGACTGATTTATAGAGAGTTTATCACGGCGCATATTCAAGAAAAACAATTCAAGAAAGGAATGACAACACAAATAGCAGGTGAGCATCGTAGGCATAGTCAAAGCGCATTCAATATTGTGTTTCATTGTTAAAAAAAATCATATATGTTCAATACATTAATTTAGTATGTGGTGATTTTTCAAATTATGATAACATTTCTTTGGAAACTAATTCTCTGACCTCTTTGGTAGGATGGACTATTTATACTACACGCACTCCCTTTCATATATTATAGCATTATTGCTGGCTATTTGCTCTATTTTACAAATCAAATTACAAAAGACAGAAATTATTCGCTCCCCCATGCAGGCATAAGCATACCTAGAATGTTATTTACAGGGGTGTTATTCAGTCTCCACAAAATGTATAGGGCGAGAGTCGTGTAAGCAAGGGGGGGGGGGGGGGGGGGGGAGGGGGAGATTCACTTATCATTACTGTGTTTTAAAGGGATAATTGAGTGTTGGTATAGAGGGCGCTACAACAAAACATTTTGTGTGAGGTAATGAAAAACTGAGTGTCAAATTCGAAAGAGCATACAAATTTAATGATAGAATAAACTTTATTCAAAAGCGGTTCAGAAATGGCTGAAATATCCATAAACATAGCCATTTGTAAACAAATGTGGGGCACCACAATTATTAGATATTTTTGAATCAGCCGCTAGAAATGAGTTATTTTGTCAAAACCATGATAGTAATCATAACATTTACCTGATTAAGCTTGAGATAACATAGTGCTCTGTTGGTGTAGTTTATTGTTTGATTGGCATCCAGTTCAATACATGACGTATAACATGCAGCGGCCCCAAGGTAATCTTCCTGTATAAGACACAATTCATTGTATGCAACTCATAATAATCTACTTTACTTTGGTCTACTTAACTGATGGAATGCCGGGGCGATTCGGTTCGCAAGACCAAATCACTCTGTATGAATACAGTGCTAGTACGATTTAGAGAGCAGTTCAAATTATGTGTGTTGATAGCAAGAAACAGAAAAGACACGTGAGGAAGTGGACAAATACTTCACTTCATTTCACTTTATTGTGTAAATATAAGTAAGTTAAGATGCATTTAAGTTTATTAGGTGGGCTGTACATCATACAGACCACCTCATAATTTCGTTAGAATTGCCTTTATTAGGTGGGCTGTACATCATACAGACCACCTCATAATTTCGTTAGAATTGCCTTTATTTATTTATTTATTTATTATTATTATTCTTTATTTTTCTTATTTCCAATCACTTTTTTGTTAGCAAGATAACTTGAAAATGGCTCAATCAAGTGCCTTGAAATTTGGCACACATATATATAGGCATATGGACAAAGCAAAATAAGGTTTTGAACCCTGACCTTGACTGATGACGTCATCTAGGCGCCATTTTGTAAAATTTTCTGAATATCTTCTCATGATCATATCTTCATAACGAAAAGTTGTTTCTCATTCATATTTATCATGATCAAGGTCAATATCCGTCCGGTCAATTTCAGGTCAAAAAACGCGCGCGCATGCGTACGTGCGCGCGTCAGCGCGCGCGCAAAATTTTAAAATGTTCAAAATCGTCGCAAATTCATTTTGGATACGTTTTAGGCCATTTTAAGCATTTTACGAAAAAACGCGCACACGCGCATGCGCGCGCGTTTTCGCGCGTACTGGCATTTTGCAACATAGAATCGCCGAATTTTCTCTGTTATCATATTTAGCCCATCTTTCCAAGCATTTTGATACCTTGTTCACCTTTTTCTGACTAGTAAAAACGCAATGAGCTTCCGTTCAAGAAACATGTCCGTGCGCGCGAGCTCTTGTAATACATAGCATATATGGGCAAAAACACGCCTATACAAAATTCATTGTAACTCTTCAGAATGGATGGGAATTCCCAAGTTTTTTTTCATATTTGGATAGATCATGAGTCGGAGATATGATTTCATGTCTCATTTGACCCTCAATTAACTCATGGCGTCATCATAATGGCCTCCGAACTCAAAATTTCAATTTGCATATTATGACGTCAGCATATTTTTGGAAAATTGATTGTATCTCTGTAAATGTTGATCGATTTTCTTCCAAATTTTGATATGTTCTAGCTGAGACAATTCTCTACAAATATGATAATCACGATTTTTCATTTTGACAAAGGCATCATGGCGTATTTTTGCGATTTAAGGAGGCATGTCATTTTTTAACATTTTGCGTGTATTCTCTATGGGACATGACTTTTTTTCAAAACTGGATTCTACATTCCCGTCTTTCGCGACCAATATCTTCTTCGTTTTAGCTTCGTTTACGCTGAACTTCGAGTATGTTGTAGCTGAGACAATAAGCTATCTCAAATGAGCCCTTGATTATGTCTTTAATTTTAGTTCGACCAGCCCACCTATACTTGTTCTAAACAAGTATTACAATTCTAGTTAGGTGGGCTGTACATCATACAGACCACCTCATAATTTCGTTAGAATTGCCTTTATTATTAGGTGGGCTGTACATCATACAGACCACCTCATAATTTCGTTAGAATTGCCTTTATTCTTTATTTTTCTTATTTCCAATCACTTTTTTGTTACCACGATAACTTAAAAATGGCTCAATCAAGTGCCTTGAAATTTGGCACACATATATATAGGCATATGGACAAAGCAAAATAAGGTTTTGAACCCTGACCTTGACTGATGACGTCATCTAGGCGCCATTTTGTAAAATTTTCTGAATATCTTCTCATGATCATATCTTCATAACGAAAAGTTGTTTCTCATTCATATTTATCATGATCAAGGTCAATATCCGTCCGGTCAATTTCAGGTCAAAAAACGCGCGCGCATGCGTACGTGCGCGCGTCAGCGCGCGCGCAAAATTTTAAAATGTTCAAAATCGTCGCAAATTCATTTTGGATACGTTTTAGGCCATTTTAAGCATTTTACGAAAAAACGCGCACACGCGCATGCGCGCGCGTTTTCGCGCGTTTTCGCGCGTACTGGCATTTTGCAACATAGAATCGCCGAATTTTCTCTGTTATCATATTTAGCCCATCTTTCCAAGCATTTTGATACCTTGTTCACCTTTTTCTGACTAGTAAAAACGCAATGAGCTTCCGTTCAAGAAACATGTCCGTGCGCGCGAGCTCTTGTAATACATAGCATATATGGGCAAAAACATGCCTATACAAAATTCATTGTAACTCTTCAGAATGGATGGGAACTCCCAATTTTTTTTCATATTTGGATAGATTATGAGTCGGAGATATGATTTCATGTCTCATTTGACCCTCAATTAACACATGGCGTCATCATAACGGCCTTCCAACTCAAAATTTCAATTAGCATATTATGACGTCAGCATATTTTTGGAAAATTGATTGTATCTCTGTAAATGTTGATCGATTTTCTTCCAAATTTTGATATGTTCTAGCTCAGACAATTTTCTACAAATGTAATGACCACGATTTTTCATTTTGACAAAGGCATCATGGCGTATTTTTGCGATTTAAGGAGGCATGTCATTTTTTAACATTTTGCGTGTATTCTCTATGGGACATGACTTTTTTTCAAAACTGGATTCTACATTCCCGTCTTTCGCGACCAATATCTTCTTCGTTTTAGCTTCGTTTACGCTGAACCTTGAGTATGTTGTAGCTGAGACAATAAGCTATCTCAAATGAGCCCTTGATTATGTCTTTAATTTTACTTCGACCAGCCCACCTATACTTGTTCTAAACAAGTATTACAATTCTAGTTATTATTATTATTCTTTATTTTTCTTATTTCCAATCACTTTTTTGTTACCAAGATAACTTGAAAATGGCTCAATCAAGTGCCTTGAAATTTGGCACACATATATATAGGCATATGGACAAAGCAAAATAAGGTTTTGAACCCTGACCTTGACTGATGACGTCATCTAGGCGCCATTTTGTAAAATTTTCTGAATATCTTCTCATGATCATATCTTCATAACGAAAAGTTGTTTCTCATTCATATTTATCATGATCAAGGTCAATATCCGTCCGGTCAATTTCAGGTCAAAAAACGCGCGCGCATGCGTACGTGCGCGCGTCAGCGCGCGCGCAAAATTTTAAAATGTTCAAAATCGTCGCAAATTCATTTTGGATACGTTTTAGGCCATTTTAAGCATTTTACGAAAAAACGCGCACACGCGCATGCGCGCGCGTTTTCGCGCGTACTGGCATTTTGCAACATAGAATCGCCGAATTTTCTGTGTTATCATATTTAGCCCATCTTTCCAAGCATTTTGATACCTTGTTCACCTTTTTCTGACTAGTAAAAACGCAATGAGCTTCCGTTCAAGAAACATGTCCGTGCGCGCGAGCTCTTGTAATACATAGCATATATGGGCAAAAACATGCCTATACAAAATTCATTGTAACTCTTCAGAATGGATGGGAACTCCCAAGTTTTTTTTCATATTTGGATAGATTATGAGTCGGAGATATGATTTCATGTCTCATTTGACCCTCAATTAACTCATGGCGTCATCATAATGGCCTCCGAACTCAAAATTTCAATTTGCATATTATGACGTCAGCATATTTTTGGAAAATTTATTGTATCTCTGTAAATATTGATCGATTTTCTTCCAAATTTTAATATGTTCTATCTGAGACAATTCTCTACAAATGTGATGATCACGATTTTTCATTTTGACAAAGGCATCATGGCGTATTTTTGCGATTTAAGGAGGTATGTCATTTTTTCACATTTTGCGTGTATTCTCTATGGGACATGACTTTTTTTTTTCAAAACTGGATTCTACATTCCCGTCTTTCGCGAGCAATATCTCCGTCGTTTTAGTTTTGTTTTCGCTGAGCTTCGAGTATGTTGTAGCTGAGACAATAAGCTATCTCAAATGAGCCCTTGATTATGTCTTTAATTTTAGTTCGACCAGCCCACCTATACTTGTTCTAAACAAGTATTACAATTCTAGTTATTATTATTATTCTTTATTTTTCTTATTTCCAATCACTTTTTTGTTACCACGATAACTTGAAAATGGCTCAATCAAGTGCCTTGAAATTTGGCACACATATATATAGGCATATGGACAAAGCAAAATAAGGTTTTGAACCCTGACCTTGACTGATGACGTCATCTAGGCGCCATTTTGTAAAATTTTCTTAATATCTTCTCATGATCATATCTTCATAACGAAAAGTTGTTTCTCATTCATATTTATCATGATCAAGGTCAAAATCCGTCCGGTCAATTTCAGGTCAAAAAACGCGCGCGCATGCGTACGTGCGCGCGTCAGCGCGCGCGCAAAATTTTAAAATGTTCAAAATCGTCGCAAATTCATTTTGGATACGTTTTAGGCCATTTTAAGCATTTTACGAAAAAACGCGCACACGCGCATGCGCGCGCGTTTTCGCGCGTACTGGCATTTTGCAACATAGAATCGCCGAATTTTCTCTGTTATCATATTTAGCCCATCTTTCCAAGCATTTTGATACCTTGTTCACCATTTTCTGACTAGTAAAAACGCAATGAGCTTCCGTTCAAGAAACATGTCCGTGCGCGCGAGCTCTTGTAATACATAGCATATATGGGCAAAAACATGCCTATACAAAATTCATTGTAACTCTTCAGAATGGATGGGAACTCCCAAGTTTTTTTCATATTTGGATAGATTATGAGTCGGAGATATGATTTCATGTCTCATTTGACCCTCAATTAACTCATGGCGTCATCATAATGGCCTCCGAACTCAAAATTTCAATTTGCATATTATGACGTCAGCATATTTTTGGAAAATTGATTGTATCTCTGTAAATGTTGATCGATTTTCTTCCAAATTTTGATATGTTCTAGCTGAGACAATTCTCTACAAATGTGATGATCACGATTTTTCATTTTGACAAAGGCATCATGGCGTATTTTTGCGATTTAAGGAGGCATGTCATTTTTTAACATTTTGCGTGTATTCTCTATGGGACATGACTTTTTTTCAAAACTGGATTCTACATTCCCGTCTTTTGCGACCAATATCTTCTTCGTTTTAGCTTCGTTTACGCTGAACTTCGAGTATGTTGTAGCTGAGACAATAAGCTATCTCAAATGAGCCCTTGATTATGTCTTTAATTTTAGTTCGACCAGCCCACCTATACTTGTTCTAAACAAGTATTACAATTCTAGTTAGGTGGGCTGTACATCATACAGACCACCTCATAATTTCGTTAGAATTGCCTTTATTTATTTATTTATTTATTTATTTATTATTATTCTTTATTTTTCTTATTTCCAATCACTTTTTTGTTACCACGATAACTTGAAAATGGCTCAATCAAGTGCCTTGAAATTTGGCACACATATATATAGGCATATGGACAAAGCAAAATAAGGTTTTGAACCCTGACCTTGACTGATGACGTCATCTAGGCGCCATTTTGTAAAATTTTCTGAATATCTTCTCATGATCATATCTTCATAACGAAAAGTTGTTTCTCATTCATATTTATCATGATCAAGGTCAATATCCGTCCGGTCAATTTCAGGTCAAAAAACGCGCGCGCATGCGTACGTGCGCGCGTCAGCGCGCGCGCAAAATTTTAAAATGTTCAAAATCGTCGCAAATTCATTTTGGATACGTTTTAGGCCATTTTAAGCATTTTACGAAAAAACGCGCACACGCGCATGCGCGCGCGTTTTCGCGCGTACTGGCATTTTGCAACATAGAATCGCCGAATTTTCTCTGTTATCATATTTAGCCCATCTTTCCAAGCATTTTGATACCTTGTTCACCTTTTTCTGACTAGTAAAAACGCAATGAGCTTCCGTTCAAGAAACATGTCCGTGCGCGCGAGCTCTTGTAATACATAGCATATATGGGCAAAAACATGCCTATACAAAATTCATTGTAACTCTTCAGAATGGATGGGAACTCCCAAGTTTTTTTTCATATTTGGATAGATTATGAGTCGGAGATATGATTTCATGTCTCATTTGACCCTCAATTAACTCATGGCGTCATCATAATGGCCTCCGAACTCAAAATTTCAATTTGCATATTATGACGTCAGCATATTTTTGGAAAATTGATTGTATCTCTGTAAATGTTGATCGATTTTCTTCCAAATTTTGATATGTTCTAGCTGAGACAATTCTCTACAAATGTGATAATCACAATTTTTCATTTTGACAAAGGCATCATGGCGTATTTTTGCGATTTAAGGAGGCATGTCATTTTTTAACATTTTGCGTGTATTCTCTATGGGACATGACTTTTTTTCAAAACTGGATTCTACATTCCCGTCTTTCGCGACCAATATCTTCTTCGTTTTAGCTTCGTTTACGCTGAACTTCGAGTATGTTGTAGCTGAGACAATAAGCTATCTCAAATGAGCCCTTGATTATGTCTTTAATTTTAGTTCGACCAGCCCACCTATACTTGTTCTAAACAAGTATTACAATTCTAGTTATTATTATTATTCTTTATTTTTCTTATTTCCAATCACTTTTTTGTTACCAAGATAACTTGAAAATGGCTCAATCAAGTGCCTTGAAATTTGGCACACATATATATAGGCATATGGACAAAGCAAAATAAGGTTTTGAACCCTGACCTTGACTGATGACGTCATCTAGGCGCCATTTTGTAAAATTTTCTGAATATCTTCTCATGATCATATCTTCATAACGAAAAGTTGTTTCTCATTCATATTTATCATGATCAAGGTCAATATCCGTCCGGTCAATTTCAGGTCAAAAAACGCGCGCGCATGCGTACGTGCGCGCGTCAGCGCGCGCGCAAAATTTTAAAATGTTCAAAATCGTCGCAAATTCATTTTGGATACGTTTTAGGCCATTTTAAGCATTTTACGAAAAAACGCGCACACGCGCATGCGCGCGCGTTTTCGCGCGTACTGGCATTTTGCAACATAGAATCGCCGAATTTTCTCTGTTATCATATTTAGCCCATCTTTCCAAGCATTTTGATACCTTGTTCACCTTTTTCTGACTAGTAAAAACGCAATGAGCTTCCGTTCAAGAAACATGTCCGTGCGCGCGAGCTCTTATAATACATAGCATATATGGGCAAAAACATGCCTATACAAAATTCATTGTAACTCTTCAGAATGGATGGGAACTCCCAAGTTTTTTTTCATATTTGGATAGATTATGAGTCGGAGATATGATTTCATGTCTCATTTGACCCTCAATTAACTCATGGCGTCATCATAATGGCCTCCGAACTCAAAATTTCAATTAGCATATTATGACGTCAGCATATTTTTGGAAAATTGATTGTATCTCTGTAAATGTTGATCGATTTTCTTCCAAATTTTGATATGTTCTAGCTCAGACAATTTTCTACAAATGTTATAACCACGATTTTTCATTTTGACAAAGGCATCATGGCGTATTTTTGCGATTTAAGGAGGCATGTCATTTTTTAACATTTTGCGTGTATTCTCTATGGGACATGACTTTTTTTCAAAACTGGATTCTACATTCCCGTCTTTCGCGACCAATATCTTCTTCGTTTTAGCTTCGTTTACGCTGAACTTCGAGTATGTTGTAGCTGAGACAATAAGCTATCTCAAATGAGCCCTTGATTATGTCTTTAATTTTAGTTTGACCAGCCCACCTATACTTGTTCTAAACAAGTATTACAATTCTAGTTATTATTATTATTCTTTATTTTTCTTATTTCCAATCACTTTTTTGTTAGCAAGATAACTTGAAAATGGCTCAATCAAGTGCCTTGAAATTTGGCACACATATATATAGGCATATGGACAAAGCAAAATAAGGTTTTGAACCCTGACCTTGACTGATGACGTCATCTAGGCGCCATTTTGTAAAATTTTCTGAATATCTTCTCATGATCATATCTTCATAACGAAAAGTTGTTTCTCATTCATATTTATCATGATCAAGGTCAATATCCGTCCGGTCAATTTCAGGTCAAAAAACGCGCGCGCATGCGTACGTGCGCGCGTCAGCGCGCGCGCAAAATTTTAAAATGTTCAAAATCGTCGCAAATTCATTTTGGATACGTTTTAGGCCATTTTAAGCATTTTACGAAAAAACGCGCACACGCGCATGCGCGCGCGTTTTCGCGCGTACTGGCATTTTGCAACATAGAATCGACGAATTTTCTCTGTTATCATATTTAGCCCATCTTTCCAAGCATTTTGATACCTTGTTCACCTTTTTCTGACTAGTAAAAACGCAATGAGCTTCCGTTCAAGAAACATGTCCGTGCGCGCGAGCTCTTGTAATACATAGCATATATGGGCAAAAACATGCCTATACAAAATTCATTGTAACTCTTCAGAATGGATGGGAACTCCCAAGTTTTTTTTCATATTTGGATAGATTATGAGTCGGAGATATGATTTCATGTCTCATTTGACCCTCAATTAACTCATGGCGTCATCATAACGGCCTTCCAACTCAAAATTTCAATTAGCATATTATGACGTCAGCATATTTTTGGAAAATTGATTGTATCTCTGTAAATGTTGATCGATTTTCTTCCAAATTTTGATATGTTCTAGCTCAGACAATTTTCTACAAAGGTAATAACCACGATTTTTCATTTTGACAAAGGCATCATGGCGTATTTTTGCGATTTAAGGAGGCACGTCATTTTTTAACATTTTGCGTGTATTCTCTATGGGACATGACTTTTTTTCAAAACTGGATTCTACATTCCCGTCTTTCGCGACCAATATCTTCTTCGTTTTAGCTTCGTTTACGCTGAACTTCGAGTATGTTGTAGCTGAGACAATAAGCTATCTCAAATGAGCCCTTGATTATGTCTTTAATTTTAGTTCGACCAGCCCACCTATACTTGTTCTAAACAAGTATTACAATTCTAGTTATGTATAATTTTGTATTGGGCGCTATATGAATCGAATATATTATAATTATTTCAGAATAAAATATCAAATTGATGATATGTCCAGAATCTGTTCTATACGATTATGAATACAAGGAACAACAGACACACTGAGCAGGACTAAACACAGCTTGTAATGAGAATGTTATAGATTATACAAAATCTATTGCCATTTTTTGGACTGGTCCCGAAAGTACTGTGGCTGCAAAATTATAGTTTACTTTATATTATACCAATTTCATGTCGTCTTAACCCTAAAAAGGCCGGGCTATTTGAGGTCTTCAGCTGCAGGCCGGGGGGCCATTATGGGCCCCCCCCCCCCCCCCCCCCCTCCTTAAGATCTCGGCCGCGGAGCGGCCGATCGCCGTACAAGTGTGCACGCATGATAAGTGAAATGTATAGAATACAATGGTAATTTTGAAAAAAATTGAAAAATTCATTAATTGGCATATTTATGGTAATTTATGCAAATAAGTCATGAAATTCATATTTTTACCCATAAATCATATATTCTTCATAATTAAACAATGGTTTTCACTACAAATATTCATTAGAGCATTTGGAATGATAATACGACAAAAAAAATCGGAAGAGCCCGGTTCTTCCTTATGTTTTCTGTTGTTTTGTTAATTTCTTATGTATTTCTATGTTTTTTCAACTTATGTATTTTTATTGTTTTTGTTGTTTATTTTATTTCTAACTATAATCTAAATATTCTGAATCCCAAAACCAACATATAACATGTAAACAACACCAAATAACTAATGATACACCTCATTTTACGAAAATTGATATTTCCATATGTTTTGTACACAAATCACGAAATTGAGCGATTTTCGGGCTGACATGCATAGACAAAAGGTCACGTGACTTTGTAACAGTAGGTCCGATTTTCAAAATTTTGGTGTTAAAATGTGCGCAAAACCCGATAGAAAAAAGCCAGCAAGCCGCGGCGCGTCATCGTACAGCGTTTTGGCGCAATACAACAAATTGCGGAGGGGGGGGGGCCATTATGGGGAAAACTAGGCAGAGAACAACAAATAACTATGCGTTGTTGGTACTGTTGTCTGATATTAATTGGATGCTCAACACTTTGGGTTGTATCATTCATAAACAATACATTATAAATTACAACCCCTACGGAAGCATCATTATAATGATGGTTCCGTATGAGCACAACGTCTGAGAGTACGCCAATTATATTCACACGTACGTTTGGAGACACAAAGACACAAAAGGCCCTTCACAAAGGTAGTATTCGTATTTGCAGAGCAGCAGCTGCAGAGCCATGAAGTATTGACTACTAAAGGTGTTACTTTTCATTAATAAGAATATTATTGTTGCGCGGTGTAATCCTTTAACACTAAACAGATTGGGATGGGGCTGTACGACCACCCTCCCTAGTTTTCGCGAAAATGTGAAACACTCATATCGCGTCGGCTTTTGACTCCTTTTTTCTATTGATTCTTACTCATCTTATGATATCAAATGTGCAGGCGTCGTGACTATCGTCTTGGTGTCACATGTCAATTAAAAGTCACATGTGGCACTCACAAATGCAACAGAACTGCCATGGTTCTTATTTTAAAAGATGCAACGCTCTCTATTTCCAGCTGTAAGATCATAATTTGACAACATTTTGATAAGCATTTATGAATTAATAAAACTAATATTAAACAAATGGAGAAATACATTTGAATTCCAATGTATTATGTATTTATGTATTTTCCTGGTTTTGACAAGATTATTCTACTCAATAACTGTACACAAAAAAAAAATATATATATATATATAAATAATATGAACCCATATCTGCATGAAATATCAACCAAGTTGGCGATTCTTGTTGATTACATCTGAAGGTATGCGCATACCTTAATGTAGTCAGGATCGATCGCATAATAGCCAAGATCTTAGGGGGCCTTTAGCCCCCCCCCCCCCCCCCCCCCCATGTCATTTGGTGCTTTATAGAGCCCAGTCTGTCAAGGCTAAAATGACTTATTAATTGTCAAAATACCTTTTTGAATAGTTCATTCCCTCTCCGTTTCAAATCCTCATGCTCGACACCCGCATCTTCCGAGAGAGGCCGTGGAATGTTCTGCGTCATACTGGTCTTGGCAGTAGCATCTGATGGCTCCATATCTGTTTCCGCTAATGCCTTTGTCACGGATTTGGCAGAAGATAAGGTTGTGAATGTTATAGATTATTCTAAGGAGATGTATCTTATTCTTAACACTTACACAGTTCTGGAATTTGCTTTGGGCGATGATATCTCTCGTTTGTATAGTTCCCAATTTGAATTGTATATAATTAAAACACCTGCAGATTGGATTGACAAGCGCGGATACCCCATTTACAGATTAATTATTACAATGGGGACTACAGATGAATATCCGAATTTGTGTTAGTCAAAAGTAAATTGTTGCAAAACGCATTATAAGTGTGAAGTTGAACAGGTAATTGTTTAAATATGTTTAAATGGATTGTGTTTGAATGATATTGAGGTCGTCATGTATGCATTCAGATTGCAGTTGTCGCTTGGAATATGGAATATAGCTTGAATGATCTTGGTGTGTATGTTAGTGTGGGAAACTGACATACTTTCAATAGTGTTCAGCTATCATTATATTCATAATTTGATTAATTATTTATTGATTAATTCATGACCACTTAACATAATTCCAAAATGATTATCAGTCAAAGATAAGGGGACAATCACATTATTGCATGACCGTGTTGACCGATTAAGTACTATAGAAAATAAAATTCCACCCTCCAAACAAATTGGTACCTCACTAAAACAAATGTTACTATTGACTTGGTCACATGCATAGAATATCTAATGTACCTCCAATCATTACATAATCATTACAAACGTGGCATTAGTGTAATGGGGCAAAACATTTTAATAATACCAAATCTGAGCAGGACTCTACAGTAACAAAATACAAAAAATAAACAATACAGCCAAACCTACTAATGCGACCACCTGTCTATAGCGACCACCTGCTCATAACGACCGCTCTCTGGTCCCCCCGTGAAAAATCATGTGTTAAACGACCTGCGTAATGCGACCACCTGCCTAACGCGACCAGCGACCACCCCATTTGGGTCCCGACGCACGTTAAAACCTTTGTATAGCGACCAAAATTAGCGCTTGAGCGACCAAGTAAATAAATGTACACATTTTGCAATTTCAATTTCACGTATAAAACAAAGATAATCGTACATGTACAAACATGTAATATCATTTTAAATGTAATACCAATTCACGTACAGTTTCAATTTTTGTTTCGGTTATGCATGCAACAAACACTTGAATACTAACACGAGCGTGTACCGATGCCATTTAATTACACATGTGCATATGGGCATGATAGCATGCGACCAGAAATTCAAAATGGCGGCCTACCTGTCTAATGCGACCACCTGTCCATAGCGACCGCTTTTCGCCGGTCCCTTGAGTGGTCGTTATAGACAGGTTTGACTGTATAACTTATCAAACTCAATTGCTTGGATCTTGTGTATCTAAAATTTTGTATATGATTATAATTGATTTTGAAAACGCTGAAATAAGAGAAAATACTAGCATTTTCAGCGTTAAAAGCTTTGGTTGAGTTACTTTGTTTTACATTTTAAAGAGTCCGATTTGGATGGACATCGTTAAGTGTTGTAAAACCTGTTTTACTGAATATCAAATAAAATGTATAATCATCAGCATTATAATAATATCCCTTACAAAATGTATATCAGCAACGTCATTACCTACATTTCATAATTGTCAAAATAATCAGCAGCAGCATCATCTACAATGACAGCATGGATACCAAAATCCAATAATTAACACTATGATCACCATCACCATTACAATAATTATCAATTTAGCTTTAGCATGTATTCATTTCATCATCACATAATCATCATCATGATGTGTATCATTGTCTCTTTTCAGAGGTTTAATATATAGAATGATTGCATACAAACCTTCGTCAGTGCAGCATTGACCTCGTTCAGTTGTTTCGTGGCATCGGGGTTGTTAGGCTCAATTTTGAGGAGCTCAGTAAGGTCTTGTTTGCTCTCCTGATACTGTCCAACCATCTGTATGTGAAAGAGCGGAATAAACCCAGTGTGATTAAATTTAGTAGTGCGTGAATACAAGTATCTCAATTGTTAAATAATTTTCAGTCGTAACAATTGAGAATATTCGGAAAAGAATTTAAATACTTAGATGCAATTCAGAAGCACTGGTGGCTACATAGTCATATTTTTAAAATGGTAACAGGAGGTTTTTTATTTATATCATTCTGTCGTCTATTTCAATCCAGAACTATGATGGTATCAGACATGAAAAACGTATATAAAATTGCTAGCCTGTAATTATTTTTAAAGGGATAGTTGAGTTTTGGTAGAGAGGGCGCTACACATAATAATTTTTTCGTGAGATAATGCAAAACTGAGTGTAAAATTTGAAAGAGATTAATATTTTAATGACAGAATAAACTTTATTTGATCAAAATCGGTTCAGAAACGGCTAAAATATCCATAAATATAGCAATTTGTAATAACCGGGGGCCCCAGGTTTATTAGAGAATTCTGAACCAGCCCTTAAAAATAAAAAATAAAATGCTTCCTCTTTTCAAAAAGTTACAAAATAGGTATGTTAATAGTTGTTGGTTATTTCTCTATCTAATCAATATTTAAACAAAACATCACATGCACAATATCTTATTCAAAATGGTTGAAACCGATGAGTGTTTAGAGAGCGCCCTCTTACGTTTTAACGGCTCTTTTTGAATGATAACATGATCTTTACTACGTCATTTGGAATTTTGTGTTCCTTTCTGGTTATAACTATTAGTTTGTAATGTAATGATGTAGGTTTTGGTTACTAAAATTCAGTTTCACCAAAACTGTACTCTCCTTACCAGAACCCAACTATCCCTTTAATTTTAAACACTTTTGGTGGAATTATAGTAACATTATTTAAAATCTTGGAATTAAGGGTCAGTGTGTCCCTTTTACTTAACTTAATTATCAGTCATGTGTTGACTAATATCTACTTCGTTACTAAGACGAATCATTAGATTTTGCCTAGAGAGATCGCTACGGCAATGAGTCGAAAAATAGCACTTCGCATCTTCGCTCATTAATTGGTCACAATTACAATGATATCTATTTATCATGAACTTTTACATATCACTCAGTGTACCACATGTAAACGTAGCAGCATAGTAACTTGTTCCGTAAAAGGGTGGACATTTTGGTTTTACTGCATTTAACAAGGTGAATTGTTGTTATAGATAAAGATAACTATAAACATAATAGTAATGTTGAACTAACTTTAACTATGATTAAACAACTGTGCATGGTAAGCTGTAGAGATCCGTCCATGTTTTGTACCCCAAATATCACATGTGATGCATGTAATATCAAATAGAGAATGGTACCGACCTTAAAACTTGAGAATATGATATCGGATTCCCCTGGGGTTAATTAAAGATAAAAAGAAACCAGGATGATCGTCCGAAATATTCAGTAGTTGTACGTACCTTTCTTGCCAGTGCTCTTCGGTACCATGCTTTCACCATCTTGGGGTCTCTTTTCAAGGCTTCATTGCAGTCGCCTATGGCCTTTTTAGGCTACAGGAAAACATAATTATATGTCATCCAATAAGAATAATGTATACGTTAATCATGGCACATACCAATTCAAGAAAGCAATGGGAACATAAATAATAGGTCAACATCCTAGTCCAAGTCATAGTACATTGCATAATGATTGTACTAATATAAGTATTTAATTGTTACCACATATCGCAACTTGTTTAATTTTAACTTATTAACACATGCATTTTTTTTTCTTTTTCTTCAAATCATGATTCTTTTGAAATTTTTTGGAAAACGATTTTCTGAACTATTTTGTTATAATGGACTACTTATACTACATGAATTCTCTTTCATATATTACAACATTATTACTGGGTATTTGTTCTCTTTTACAAATAAAACTACACCAGACGGAAATTAACCATCTTCCCCGTGCATAAGCGTACCTACGATTGTTTTAGAGGGGTGCTATTCCGTCTCCATAAAGATTCTACGCCGACACCACTGGTTGAGAGTCGTGTAAGCAGGGGGGGGGGGGGGGGGGGGGGGGTGGGGCGATCCACTGATCATTACTTTGGTTGAACTTGTCGTTTGTATAATCATGTGAGTGACCACACATCAAAGGCAAACTTGTCACTTTTTAACTCTTGTGACTTTTGAAAAGTGACATGTTTGCCTTTAATGCGTGCTCACTCATGCATGGCATGGCGGATGAGTTCATTTTCACGGAAACGTAAGCCAATAAGTTTAGAAACATTCCTGCGAAATTTTCTTGCTCAAACCCTATTTGTTAAAAAGATACGCGATTTTGATTAGGGGGGGGGGGGTTAATTTTTCTGTTGTGTTTATTATAACGCTGGGTATGTGTTCCCTTTTACAAATCAAACTACACAAGACCGAACTTATGCTCTCCCCAGGCATAAGCGTACCCAGGATTTGTGTTAGAGGCATGTTATTCAGTCTCCAAACAAATTATATGCCGAGACCGCTGGTTGAAAGTTGTATAAGTGGGGGGGGGGGGGGGGGGGGGGGGGATGGGTGATTCACTTATCATAACTGTGGTTTAAAGAGATAGTTGAGTGTTGGTATAGAAGGCGCTACACAAAATAGTTTGTGTGAGCTAATGAAACACTGAGTGAAAACAAATGTGGGTCCCCACAATTATTAGACAATTTTGAAGCAGCTGTTAGAAATGAGAAATGTTGAAATATACTGTATTTTGTCAAAACCATGATAGTAATCATAACATTTACCTCATTAAGCTTGAGATAGCATTGGGCTCTGTTGGTGTAGCTTACTGTATGATTTGCATCTAGTCCAATACATGACGTATAACATGCAGCGGCCTTGTGGTACTCTTTCTGTATAAGACACAAATCATTGAACATGTTGAAGAGTATGAGACTCGTAATATTCTACTTTACTGATGAAATTCACGGGCAACTCAGTTCGCAATACCAAATCACCCTATAAAGACGCAGTGCAGGTACGCTTTAGAAATCAGTTCAAATTCTGTGTTTGTCTTCTCTTTTTTTGGTATAAAAACCCAGTCTTGTGAAGGGATATAATAACATTGTTTACATGTGCAAAAAGTGATTAGTGGTTGAAACAATGTATTTGGGGGTTATTTGATATGTACAAAAGGTGTTGTGTGAAAATGTCAAGTTAAATGAATAATACGGCCGAGTAATGAGCAAAAATGTAGAGTGAAATTTACTGACTCATTGCATTCACTTTGTACACGGTTTGACGATCCATTGGATTATGTAACATCTGAAAACTTCAATCGTAAAGTATTTTGTTAACGAAATGGAAATTTTAAAAACCGAAACCATTCCCATGGTTGTATTGCTAATACGACTACAACAAGGTATGGGGAACCGCAATATTTCCAATTTGGTTTTGACGATTTGGAAGAAATGACTTGTAAATTGCCAAACAGCAGTGTCCTCTATGATGTACCTTTTTGAATAGTTCATTCCCTCTCCGTTTGAACTCCTCATGCTCGACACCCGCATCTTCTGAGAGAGGTCCTGCGATGTTCTCTGTCACGTTAGTCATCCTGGGCGTGGCAGCATCATCTGATGGATCCATGTCCTTTCCCGGTGATCCCTTGGTCGCGGATTTGGAAGAAGGTTGGGTTGTAAATGTTATGGATTATTCTAAGGAGATGCCTCTTATTCTTAAGAATTGGCTTTGAGCGATGCTATCCCTCGTGTTTATAGTTCCAAGTTGTAATTGGATATCATTGAAAAGACCTGCGTACTCCGATTGACAAGCGCGGATTCCCCATTTAAATATTGATTATTACGATTTGCACTACACCTGTACATCTGAATTTTAATTAGTCAAAAGTTAAATGTTGAAGATAACATTGTTGTAAGTTTGAAAGTGAACAGTAACTTGTTGAAAACTTTTAAAATGGATTGTGTTTGTATTGATATTGAGGTCGTCATGTATGCAATCAGCTTTGTTGACGCTAGGAATATGAAATATACCTTACATGGTTTTGGTGTTAAATGTTGGTGTAGGAAGCTGACAAACTTTCAATAATGTTCAGTCATCATTATATTCATATTTTGATTCATAAATTCATTACCAACATCATTACAAAATGATTATCAATCGCATTTTTGCACGACCGTCTTGACTGCCTAATTATTATACAACATACAATCCATCCTCAAAACAATTTGACAATTAACTAAAAACAAATGTTACTATTGACTTGGTCACATGCATCTACCTCCAATGATTACATACTCATTACAAACGGAGCAATTATGTAAAGTGGCACAAAATATCACTTATCAAACTCGGATTGCTCTGATCTTTTGTTTTTAAAAATATTGTATATGAAATTATTATTTGTTTTGAGAACGATGAACAAGAGAAAATATTTCCATCTTTAGCTTTAATAGCCATTGTTGGATTACTTTGTTTTTCATTTTTAAGTCAAGTTGGATCAACATTGTAATAGTTTGCTACCTGTTTGACAAAATGTCAAGTCAAATTAATACATCGCCATCATAATCATAATTTTTTATAATTCATATCATTAGCATTATGATAATAACCCTTATCAAATGTAGATCAGCAACGTAATTACCTACATACTATAATATTACATACTCATCAACATCATCAGCAGCATCAACATTGGCATAATCAGCATTGTGATCACCATCACCATGACAATGATTATCAAGCTTTAGCATGTACTCATATCATCACCACATTATCATCAGCATGTTCATAATGATGATCATCACCTTAATTTGTATCATTGTCTTTTTCCATAGGTTTAATAATCAGTAAATGATTGAATGCAAACCTTCCTCAGTACACCATTGACCTCGTTCAGTTGTTCCTTGGCAGGGGTGTTGTTAGGCTCGATTTTGAGGAGCTCAGTAAGGTCTTGTTTGCTCTCCTGATACTGTCCAACCATCTGTATGTGAAAGA